>CAKNYM010051131.1:197543-234788 GCA_932195095.1 Andricus curvator | reverse complement strand
ATTTTTTACCAAATGGTCAAAATTGTAATAAAAAAAGAGTAAACTTTAACTATTCTAACATAAAAGATGAATTTTCATTTCGAAAGCAAAAATTTTCAATAAAACAGTTATATTTTCGACAAAAAAATGAATTATCAACAAAATAGTAGAATTTTCAACAAAATAATTCAATTTTCAATAAATTAGAATCTTTGAGGAGACAGTTAAACTTTCGACCCGAAAAGTGAATTCTCAACAAAAACTGTAATAGCAATAAAACCAAAAATATTAATTTCCTACCGCAAAAGACGAATTTTGAACTGAAAAATATCAATTTTCCACCAAAGAACTTCAATGAAAAAAAATTAATTTTTTAACAAAGTATTTGAACTGTTACCCAAATAGTTGAATGTTCAATTAAAGAAGATCAAATTTCGACAAAATATTTCAACTTTGAAGCAGAGATATAAATTTTTACTAAAATTATGAATCATTTACAAAAAAATTATTTTAAAAAAATAATGTAATAGTACATATTTCAACAACAAAATTTTAATTTTAAATCAAAAAGAATTTAATTCAAACAAAACAGATGAACTTTTAACGAAATGGATGACTTCTCAACGAAAGAAGATTAAGTTTTAACCAAAATGTTGCATTTTTATACAAAAAATATGACATTTCTATTAAAATAGTTGAATTTTGAAACCAGAAAGCCGAATTTTAAAAAAAGTTCAATTTTCAACCAAATACAAAATTTGTATCTAAAAATGTAATCATTTTTCTTTAATTTAATAAATACTTATTATCAACCTCTAAATAATGTTCAGTTCATTTTTTTTCATTTCAGTTCCTATTTACTTTAATTTAATATAAGAACACCCCAAACGTCATTACCGTACGGCGTCCCAACATCACTTTGCACGAGGATAAACTGATTTTCTCCTTTTTGTAGACAGTAACCTGAAAATCGCTTAACGTATTAAGTTTCTAAACTTTAGATGAACATAAATTTAATGTATGCACATTTTTCAATTCAAATCAAGTCAAGTGAATTCGATATTAAAACTAAAAAGTGCGTTTTGGCAACAAAAACGTCATTCCCGTACGTGCGTTAAAAACCAGTTCCGGGCTGAAAAAAAACCATTCCGTTACTTGGTCAGCGGTGTTTTCTTTCATAAGTAGGTGACTTTTTATGATTAAAATCTGTTATTTTTTTATAAATATTAAAAAAGGCTAAACTTCATCATTTTTCTCGCATCATTCCCGTACGGTACAATAGAAGAGTGTACGACTGCTTATATATTATTCTTATACTTATATTATGCTTACTTATATTCGAAAAAATTATCTACATTAGTTAAATATTTCGTTTTTCCTAAATGGCATGCGTTACAGTATTCGCTTTTGAACTTTTTAAAAGCTCGCGCTCTCTTTCATCAAACTCCTAACCTCAAATCCACTTTCCGTATTTCATGTACGAATTTCATTATTATTTCTTATTCTGAAAACTGATTCTTTTGTATTTTGAATTTTTAGATGTGATAAGATCAATTTCAGTTATGAAATATTTAATTCCTAATAATAATGTGATTGCCACTGTAGATGCTAAAATTTGCCTGCAATTTGACAATTACCCATATATGAGATCTTGAAGCTTCGAGAGTTCGCCACCCAAAATAGAACTTTTCCGTATACATTTTCCGAGATAGAATCTTGTCGTTTGGAAACGCTGTGTAATTTTCCTTTGAAATAAAACGTCTGCACGAAATGATTTGTTGATGAAGAATAAAAAGAAGCGAATACGAGAAAAGTAGTGATGCATGTCGATCATTTTTGGACAAAATCGAGATTTGCTTGAAACATAGCTAGATGGAATTGAAATGTAATGGAGATCAAGAATTTTTAATGAAAAATGTCGATCGAGACGAGACGATCATCTCGACTTGAGTGATCGTTCGTCTCGATGTGATGAGTATGGTGTTCAAGGTTTTAATTTAATCTGACGAGATTTTGGAAAAATTTTTAAATGATCGACATGCATCGCTAGAGAAAAGCTCCATATGGACCCAATTGTATGTCTATCGACAGTACATGATGCACATGGAGGATGTAGAATTCTATTCTCAGAATAACAGTAACATCAATTTGTAATGTCAGGGGAGATACTTTATTCCGATCGATGCCATTTGGGAATATGCTCAGATTTACATGATAATGCTGACACCCTATAGAACGCCTTAAGTCCATTATAAGAGCCTTCTTCCACACAGGAGGTAAATGCAGTATTATAGAATAAACTGCTAGAAATTTCGTCTCGTAGAGTATAAACTTAATGAAAAAATCCCAGAGAAGGGTAGTAAAAGAACACAACCCTCCCCATATTTTTATACTGTCAGAATAATCACTACCGTAAGATGGGACTAAGCGGAACAATTTTTTAAGATTTTTTTTCAATAAATTGTACGAAGGAATTATAATTAGATTGGATTATTATTATTAAATTTTAGGCTGGTCCATTCAAGTCCCGTAGCACCTTTGCTGGGTATAGGCCTGTGAACATTTTTATTTAATAAAGTGGTTTTAGAATCAGGAAATTTAATCGAAATGAATTTAATCACAACCAGTAATAACCCGCGGTTGCATCCGACTTTATTAGAAGTACTCGCATTTGCCTGGATATTTGGCCAGAGGAAAGGAAAACTGTAGGAAACCATCTAGTAAGTTCAGCCGGTCGAGTTTGAAAGTAGACCCTCCCTCTTGATATTAGTTAAAACACAGCGAATACACAATCTGGTCGTACATCGCAGACGGTCACCCATCCGAGTGCAATCCGCGCTCAAAATGGCTTAACATCGAGAATTTTCCCGAGTCGAGATTCAACGCGAAGCGAATGCCGTCGGTTATCATGAGATATTGATGCTTTAAATATATAAATTTTTTTTCATATCTGGAAGTTAAAACATTTGATTTAGCTAGAAGTAACTAGTTATTGCAATCCGAAGTGTGTCCCTTTCTTCCTCAGGGTGGGGCTAATGCCTCCGATTTCAATAAAAAAAAAGCAAAACCTGCTATTCTGTAATACTGAACGGCAAAATATCATGAATAAGTTTCTGTTTTTTTTTTTTAATAAATTAAACGAATATGCTGAATAAAAACTTAAAAATACGTACCAGGGTGGCTGAAAAACTTTATTTTCAAATTCCCGATTTTAAAGGATTTCCAAGGACTTTAAAGATTTCAAAAAATGCAATGAATTTCTAAAGATTTTAAAATTTCCAAGGGATTTTAAAAAGGCATCAAATACATTAAAGGATTTCAAAGATTTAAAGAGATTTAAGAGAATTTAAATGAATTTCTAAAGAGAACATTGTGGAGTAAATTAAAGGGAATGAAATCCTAAGGGACTTTTAGAGATTTTAATTTTTAAGGGATTTCTACGGATTTCATGGGATCAAAGATTCATTCACAGATTTAAACATTTTTCAATGAATTTTAAGATATTAAGTATTTCCAGATGTTATACGGGATTTGAAAAGATTTCTAGTGATTTTTCAAGATTTAAGAGACTTTAAATATTTTAAAGAATATATAGTGTATTTTAGACGAATGGAAAGATTTCAAGAAATTTTTACGGTATTTGAAAAAATTTAAGGGATTTCATGGAATCTCACCATATTTTAGGGATTCATAGGATTAAAAAAAAAAGATTCCATAATAAGGATAATAAGCCATACCACGCTGAAAAAACCAGTTCTCGTCAGATCACTGAAGTTAAGCAGCGTTGGGCGCGGTTAGTGCTTGAATGGGTGACCATTCGAGAAAACTGAGTGCTGTTGGCACATCGTGGGTGTGGTGAGCCCACACTTGTAGTTATTTACTACAAGAGACTAACCTAGAAACACTACTCGAATCGGGTAGTGTCACGCCTACCCTGAAAGGGAAATGGCTTAATGGTATACTCTATAGATTGCAAAGGATTTTGAAAAACTGAGTTTTTCCAGGGCTTTCAGAGAATTTCAACACAATTCAAGGGTTTTTAATATATTCCAAAAGATTACAACGTTTTTCAAAGATTTCAAGAGATTTCAAATCTATAAAGGTTTTTTACTAGATTTCAACGAATTTCAGAAAATATCAAATATTTCAAGGGAATTCAAGAGGATTCATCAGATTTTATTAGATTGGATTTCAGAGAATTTCAAAGATATCATTTTTGATAGATATTACAGATTTCAAGATTTTTTACGGGATTTTATTCATTAGGATTTCAAAAAATTTTATAAAATCATGAAAGTGTATCCGGGATATCAGTGATGTTTCAAAGATTTCATGGGATTCCAACGGATTTCTAGAGAAGTTTAGTAAATAAATGAAATGAGATTTCAAGGGACTTCTTGCGATTTCTAAGGATTCCAGGGATTTCACCTGACTAAAAGGATTCATATGACTTTAAAAGTACGTATAAGATTTCAAAAGATTTCTGTGATTTTTAAGGAATTTCAAAGTTTGCAAGTGATTTAAAAAGATTGAAGAGTTTTCCAGGAATTTCAGAAGATCTGAACAGATTTTAGGGATATTTTAAAAGATTGGAAAGGATTTTACATGATTCTAAGGGAAATTTATATTGTATTCATACCATTTTTTTGGCTGAAAATTGAACTACTTGGTTGAACGTTGGATAATTTTGTTTTAAAAATATTTTTTATTAAAGATTCATTATTTTAGTTGAAGATTCATCTTTGGTTGGAAAATTGTTTTCTTTTTGGTTATAAAGAAATTTTTTTAACTGAAAATGTAACTATCCCAATTGAAGTTTCATCATTTTAGCTAAAAAATAATCTCTTCAATTGAACACTTTTTTAATTAGAATTTTAATTATTTTAATTCTAAGTTTTTGCAAATGAATAATTGTTCAATTGTTATTTATACATCAAGATTGGTTTTGAAATCTTTTAAAACATTCTCTCGAAACTATATTTTTTCGCTAAAAAATCACTTTAAATTTTCCCAGGAACCTTAAAAAAAATTTTTATTGTCTTGAAACCTTTCAAAATCACTTTTTTAATTAGAATTTAAATTATTTTAATTCTAAGTTTTTGCAAATGAATAATTGTTTAATTGTTAGTTATACATCAACATTGGTTTTGAAATCTTTTAAAACATTCTCTCGAAACTATATTTTTTTACTAAAAAATCACTTTAAATTTTCCCAGGAACCTTAAAAAAATTGTATTGTCTTGAAACCTTTCAAAATCCTTAAAAAGCTACATAATTTTATTTCAGAATCTTCAAAAATCTACATTTTCTTTTACGTTTTTTGGAATCTTTACAAACTTTCAATTATTTTGGAAAATTTTTCAAAACTTCTAAATATCTTTTAAAATGATCCGATTTTTTCCTAAAACTTTCAATAAATTCACCGAAATAAAAAAAATTGCCTTAAAATCCTCCAGATGATTATTTTTACAGTTTTTAAAATCTTTTGAAATCTTTTTAAATATTCGCTTAAAATTAATTTTTTTAAATGAAAAATTATTTTCAATTTTTCAAGGAATCTTAATAAATTTTTGTATTATTTGCAAACCTTTCAAAATGCTTGAAAAGCTTCTACATTTTTCGTTTGAGATCTTCAAAAATCTACATTTTTTTCTATTTTTTGACATCTTTTCAAGTTTTAAATTATTTTCGAATTTGTTCAAAACTTCTAAATATCTCTTAAACTTATTTCAATTTTTTCCAAATGTATAACTGTTCAATTGTTATTTATTCGTCAAAATTTGCTTTTGTTTTGAAATATTCTTAAATATTCTGTTAAAATTAATTTCTCAAAATAAAAACCATTTTTGATTTTCCCAGGAATCTTAAGACAATTTTTGTATTACACTCCAAGTCCCATGTAATAACAGTTTAGGGGGTAGCCTCACACTGGCCTTGATACTAAATCGGTACCCTCGAAACGTGAAGAGTCAGAGCCGCCTGACCGTTTCCAATTGAAATACATAATATTGCGCAAAATACTCGATTGAGTACTCGCGCACTACGGCCCTTCGGAGGCGAGAGTCGCAACCGTCTCTCGCCCTGCCCCTGAGAATCTGAGTGGACCAGCAGTTCTAGGAATTAAAAAACCGGACCGGCTTCTATGGGACCTGGAGTGTATATTAAAACCTTTTAAAATATTTAAAAACTTTAAAATTTTATTCAAAAACTTTCAAATATCTCAACTCACTCGAATTTTTTCTAAATGAATACATTTTTATCTGAAGTTTCTAATCAAAAAAAAATTAAAACTGAAATTGAAGTATTTTAATTAAATTTCTATTCAATACAGTAAACACATTTTGGTGTTTTTGAAAATATTGATAAATTCCAAAATAGCAAGCTTCCTCCCAAGTTTTTTAATTTTTTTTTAAAGGCATTTTTAGACTCAATTTGATAAGGAGAATTGATGCCTTCTGTAGAACCGTATTCAAGGAAGAAACTCGCTTTCCAGGATCGTATATAGTAAACTTCAATTATCTTTTTTGAAAAATTCGAGTCTGGGCTTTAGGGGGGGGGGGGGGGGCAAGTCGCAGTGGCTCACCCGCTGGACCCGCGCCTGGCCTAGGTCTTTCAAATATTTACGACATATACCTAATTCATAATTTTTCATCGAACCAGTTGTCGAAGTTGATACCATGTCTCCTAATAAAAATCTTGTCCAAATCAACTATTTTTGCCTTCACGAAAATAGTAATAAAGAGTACCTGGAAATACACCAGACTCTCAGTTCATGAACGCGCGGTTCATAAATCCCCAGAATTGCTGGCTCACGCAGTTTCTCGGGGGGCAGGGAGAGAGACGGTTGCGACTCACGCCTCGGAAGGGACGCAGTGCACGAGTACTCAGTCGAGTATATTGCGCAATATTATGGAAACGGTTCAGGCGGCCCTGTCTGTTTATGTTTCAATACTCGCGATTTATAAACAAGGCTATTTGCAGACAACCCCCGACACTGTTCACGAACTGAGTCTGGTGTAATGAAATTGAATTTCTGAATAAATCAAATTCAACATGAAGCAGAAGCACTTGTCAATAAAATTACATTACTGACAAAGGAGTTAAGAAAAAAAATTGAGTACAATATTGAGAGCAATGCCAGGAGCAACGTGAATCGTTCTTTCAGTCCCAATGGGTTCATTTCTCGAGTAAAGGACTTTATCACCAGTATTCGAGTAGCAGCTGCCAGTGCGACGAAATAATCGTAATAGAATTGTCAAAACGTATTCGCGCGTTATTTTATGAGGGTAAATCTAGGAGAGGAGTTTGGGAGAAGAGGGGGTAGAGAAACCCTTCTTCACCAGCGGAGGCAACGGATCCGTGGAGAATCGTTTCCCTGGGGTATTACAGGGTATTATATTGAACTGGAGCTCGACGAGGGAGAGGTTTGGTTTGGTGAAATGGAGTGCCCAGAATATGCTAGTGTCACAAACACTTTCAGCGATACCTCCTTCTTTACAGATTCGTTTATGCTTATCTTTTATCTTTTATCGTTCCTTGCAGATCTTGGGCGGTGCAAGACTTGAAAAAGCGACATCATTTTTCCTGAAACGTGTATTGTGTTTACAAATCGGATTGGAACCATTGGTCAATGTCGCTTTTTTTTTTCCTTTCCCTTATGAGGGAGACGAAAATCTCCTTTGAATAAAAATCGGGGATTATCTATCGAAAATTAATGTGTGAACATTTTTTCTTTGTGGTAAAAAAGGCTTGAGAACTTGAATTTTTTTTTAAATTCTTCCTTCTAATTTCTTGTTGTATATTTTCATTTTAAGACAAATATTCAAAATAGTAGGGTAATCGGTACAATGATTGGCCACCTTATTTAAATATGCTAATATGAAAAAATATTCAGAAAGAAAACTAGGTGGCCAATAACTGTATTTCAACACATTCCAATTTGAATCTTTATAGAATTTATTATCCACCTGTGCATTGTAGAATTTCGTTAAACGTTTATAGTGTTTTTTACAAATTGTTAAACTGGAAAAATTCCTTACATGGCCCATCATTGTACCGATTACCCTTTATCCTACGGAATTGAATTATAACTGAAGTAGGTCGACGATTTTTCTTTGCAGTCTTACATAGAGGGCAGGGGGGGCGAACATACATATAAAATGTAAACTCTGTTAATTAAATAAACGTGAAACCTTGATAAAATTTGTTTTAAAAAATAAAATGTATTAATAACAATAAGTAGTTCGAAATAAAAAAGTGTGGAATGGAAAATGAACTTCATTTGCTGAGCCAAATTCCAGTTTTCTAACTTAATATTTCAAAATTATTAAAAATAAATTTCACTTTTTATTTAAACTATTATTCTTTAGTCTATAAATTATCAAAATTCCTATTTATTTATCGCTGGCAGTCTTTTCCCTTTTCCTCGGGTTTCCACTTAAATGCGAACTGAATTGATAGAACTTAATAAGAAAATCAAACTATTTTTGGTCGGAACTTTATTATTTTCGATGGAAATGTCTACTATTAAATTTTCAGTTAAGAATTCATTTTCTTCTTTCATTAAAAATTGAATTATTTTGTTTAAAATTCCATAACTTAATTAAAAATTCATATTTTTGTCTTGAAAATTCAACAAGTTCACTGAAATCTTTTCTCCTTCTTAAATAACAATTTTTTTTGTTAAAATTGGACTATTTTGTTGAAAATTCATCTTTTTGGTTTAAAAGTTCACTTTCTGTAGAAATTGAACCTTTTTTAGTTAAAAATGCAACTGTGTAGTTAAAAATTAATCTGTTTCGGTTGAAAACTACCTTTCCTGTTGAAAATTCAACTGCTTTGTAGAAAATCGTATTTTTGGCTCAAAATTTCAACAATTTGGTAGGAAATTTAACTATTTATTCGGAAATTTATATATTTTGTTGAAAATTCTTGTTTGCTGAGTAAATCCAAATCTTTTTTATTTTAAATGAAATTATTTTTTTGTTAAAATATCAACTATTACAATTTTTGTTGAAAGTTTATCTTTTTAGATTGAAAATTCAAATCCTTGGTTAAAAGATGAACTATTTTCTTCGAAGTTGATTTTTTGGCTGATTGTTCATAATTTTAGTTCATATTCTCTTTTTTTTTGTTAAAAATTAATTTTTTAAAAGAAAATTTAACTATTTTTTTTCAAAATTCAACTGTTTTGAAAAAAATTCTTCTTTGTGGCTTGAAAATTCAACAAGTTCACTGAAATCTTTTCTCCTTCTTAAATAACAATTTTTTTGTTAAAATTGGACTATTTTGTTGAAAATTCATCTTTTTGGTTTAAAAGTTCACTTTCTGTAGAAATTGAACCTTTTTTAGTTAAAAATGCAACTGTCTAGTTAAAAATTAATCTGTTTCGGTTGAAAATTAACTGTCCTGTTGAAAATTCAACTGTTTTGTAGAAAATCGTATTTCTGGCTTAAAATTTCAACAATTTGGTAGGAAATTCAACTATTTATTCGGAAATTTATGTATTTTGTTGAAAATTCTTTTTTGCTGAATAAATCCAAATCTTTTTTATTTTAAATGAAATTATTTTTTTGTTAAAATATCAGCTATTACAATTTTTGTTGAACATTTATCTTTTTAGGTTGAAAAATTAAATCCTTGGTTGAAAGATGAACTATTTTCTTGAAGTTAATTTTTTTGGCTGATGGTTCATAATTTTAGTTGATATTCTTTTTTTTTGTTAAAAATTAAATGTTTAACTGAAAGTTTAACTATTTTTCTCAAAATTCAACTGTATTGTAAAAAAATTCTTCTTGGCTCGAAACTTGAAATCCTTGGTTTACGGTAAAACTACTTTCTGAAAAGTGAACTTTTATGGTTAATTTATTTTTCTGACAAAATGTATCTCTTTTGTTAATAATTAACTTTTTTATTGCAAATTCATATTTTCGAGTAAAAAACGTGACTGTTTTGAAGAAAATTCATCTCTTTGGCTTGAAAATTGAACAACTGGGTACAAAATTTAACCATTTGGTACAAAATCAAACTGTTTTGTAGAAAATTATTTTTTTTATTGATTCTGAATCAAATTTAAAAAAATCTTATTTTCTTAGAAATACGTGGTAAACCTCATAGAGCTTGCGGAACCTCTAAATATATTTCTTATTTTTAAAAAACAGTCATTTATTGCTTCCTCATAGAGGGAGGTTTGTAATGACCTAAATTTTAAAATATACTTTTCTGACATATTTCGATAGACTTCGACCCCATGAGCTCGAAAATAATTTTTTTTTTAAATGTCCATCTGATAGGATTCTGAGGTAGATCAGCCATTTGGAAGAATTTTATTTTTATTTTAGAGATTTAAAAAAAAATTTAACTTGTTTATATGAAAAAAACTTTTTTATTATCCAAATTACAGTAAAACAATATCCAATGTATTTGTTCGCGTCTTCGAGACGCGTCGATCAGCCTATTCTTAAGACTTTTATGACCTACCAGTCAGTATTTATGAAGTTAAAAAAAAAATGGATTATTCTGTTTATATGAGAAAAACTTTTTTGATATTCAAAATACAACAAAACTATATCCAGTGTATTTGTTCGCGTCTTCGAGACGCATCGATCGACCTTTTATGACCCACCAACCAGGACCGATTTACGAAGTTTAAAAAAAATTAGTGTATTCTGTTTATATGAGAAAAACTTTGTCTCATATTAGGAATACTACAGTACTGTATCTGATATGTTTGTTCGCGTTTTCGAGACACGTCGAATGATCTATTGAAAAATCTTATATGATCTCTTATGATCTAGCAATACCGATTTATAAATTAAAAAAATATATTGTTTATCTTCTTGATATGTGGAAACCTTTTTTAATGTTGGAAATACAACAGCAATATATATGATATATTTGTGTGCGTCTTCGAGACGCATTGCCCAATTGAAGAATCTTTCATAACCTACCAATATCGTTTTTTCATTCTTCAACAAAATTATTTACCTTCTTTAACGGAGGATTTTTTTATATTGGGAATATAACAGTACTATATTGGATGTAATTGTTCGCGTCTTCGAGACGCGTGGATTGATCTACTGGCGAACTTTCGACGACCATTTTTAATTAATCAATCGTGAAAGTATTAAATGTTAAACAAATCCTAATACAAAACGATTACACAAACAAACAAATTGATGAAGCAATAAGAAAATACACTCAAAAAAACAAGTCAACACAACCTACTAAAGAAAGAGAGAGAAAAACGACCACCATCCTACCCTACATTCAAGGTATCACAGAACAAATAGGAAGAATTCTCAACAAACACAACATCCAAACAATATTTAAACCACCTGCGAAAATAGAACAACTTCTGAACAACCCTAAAGATAAAGAGGCACCTCTCAGTGATCCGCGAGTCTATAAAATCCCTTGTTCTTGTGGCAAAGTCTATATCGAAGAAACCGGGAGAGCGGTGAGCCAACGTGTAAAGGAACATGAGAGTAAAGTCAGCCTAAAACATTTCACGCAATCAGCACTAGCTGAGCATCATATCAAAATAGGACATAGCATTTTATTTGAAAAACCAACCGTCATCGAAAAAATGTACAATATTTTTCCAAGAAAACATAGAGAAGCAATCGAAATCTGAAAACACCCTAATAACATCAATAGGGGCAAGGGCTATAATATCAATCCGACTTGACTTTCCGTCCTCCCGGGTTTTAAAAAAAATACTTGATTCTTTTGTTAGAGAAGAAACCTCCCTTTATGAGGAAGCAAATTTATTTCATACCTATGAGAAAATGAAGAGCTCATAAAATAAGCACAAATAAATACACTCATAGTGAATACATCCATAGTACCTCGCAGCGGTATTTTTTGTATATTCGAACAAATTTGAGCGCGATATGCATGAAAATTCAAGAAAAAAAATTCAAATCACCTTAATGGTGAGTTCGAGACCACCAATTTCTACTTTCAAGGGGGGGGGGGCGTAAACTTTTCACCGCTACAGTACAGTAATAAGCCAAAAATTCCCACAACTGAAAATGCACACACAAAAATAATCCGCAGTCATAAATTATAAATCTGATTCTAAAAAATCGTGAATGCACAGTGCACAGTTGCACACTAACGATAAGGAATTAAATAACAAAAAGTCACACCTAAGGCATTAAGCTGTCTCCCCTAAAACGCGGGCCTCGAGTCAATCGGAGCCTGGAGAGGATTATTATTAAATTCAGAATGTAAATCGCGCCTCGGTTCAGGACAGGGCAGGACAGGGGTGAGTTTGGCAAGTGGGTGCTAATACGCGCTCGATCCATTAATCATAACCCCGGGGAAGGAAGGCGAATGCCACACAGAATGGGGGTGGATTCTCCCGGGTCGGCGCCTATGTAGCCAAAACTGAAACAGGTTAGTGTTCAACCCTCCCCGCTGCTCGTTCAGGGGATTCTGCCAGCATTGTTCCGGGGCGCGGGGTTACCCTAAATATTAACAGCGAGCGAACAGGGGTCAGTGCAACCCCTCGTCCGGATAGTCCTCGATCGTCTCCCTCTTTTGCAGTAACGAGTCCTCGCATACTTGTATCCTGGTACCCACTTGGTACCCTACACATATACAGTGCTGTATTTACACCAGAGGTCAAAAAGGCCGAGCAGGGTCGCTGCTAAACTTCATTTACAAAATTCCCTGATTTTTCCCTGACTAATTTTTCTTTTTCCCTGTCCACTAATACATATTTAAAGATAAAAATTCTAAGCTCGTAAAATTTCTTACGTAGAACCTTTTATGAATGGAATAAATCAATTGAAGAATTTCCAGCAGGAAAAACTAAAAGGTGCTCAGTCCACTTTTTGACGAAATTGTACTCTCTTCAAAAATCATACTTTCACCCTTTTTTACATATATTTCAGTAAAGAAGTTGAGATTTCGAAATTGTTCACCCTCAAATTAAGTATTTAGCCTTTGAGTATGGAGACGATTTCCTTTTTGCACCAACATGGACTTGAGGTCCTGCAGCACTGCGGTTAAAACCTATTTTACGATGCCTTTTTATTTTAAGACCCCGGTGAAACAGAGGTCTACACACGGGTCACCTTTGCTGCTAAAGTATTATTAAAGTCCTTTAGCATGAGTACATATACCGCCAGAAGTTTTTGTTATCTAACTTAGGGGCCGTCCATAAACTACATTACCAATTTTGAGCTATTTTTACCCCCCCCCCCCCCCCCCCCCCCAGTCAGGCAGGCGCTATTTTTCCCCCCCCCCCCCCCCAAGTAACGTAGACCAAATTATCTTCAAACAGGGAAAATAGGATTTTCTACTAAAAGAGATGAATTTTCAACAACAAATTAATCTTTAACCAAACAGTTGCATTACCATACAAATTATTGAACTTCCAAGAAAAAGAGACAAATTTTCAACAAAATAGTTGAATTTTAACAAAAAAAAGATGATTATCAAAAGAGATGAATTTTCAACCCAAAAAGTTGCATTGTCAACCAAATTTTGGAATTTCAAACAAAAATGATTATAATTCAATCAAAAAAAAGAATAATTTCTAAGCCAACAACCAAAGTTTAACCAGCAGTTGAATTTTCAACAAAAAAGTACATTTTCAACCAAGAAAGATTATTTTTTTACCAAAAGAAGAATTTTCAACAAATTGAATTAAACTAAAAAAACGGATTTTTGAAAAATTATTTGAATCCTTAATCAAATAGTTTAATTTTTAAATTAATTTTAAAATATTATTATATATTAATATGATATTATTAAAAATTAATTTTGAAAATAATTTGTTGTTTGAACCTAAAATTCAATCGTCAATTTTTTAGTTTTAAAAATTGTTTTCATAAAAAATGAACTTTCAACCAGTTGACTTTAACCAAAGAAGACGAATATTTAACCAACTAGTTGAATCGTCTAACAAAAAAAATGAATTTTCAACAAACAAGATTAATTTTCTAACGATAAAGACGAATTTTTCACAAAATAAATTAATGTTCTACAAAATATTTTGATTTTCAACTTCTAAACGATAAATTTATAACCAAACATGGAATCGTTAAATTTTCGGATACAAAGAGTAATTTTTAACCCAAAAAAGATTAATTTTTAACCAAGTAATTAAATTTCCAAACAAAACGATGAATTTTCCAACAAGAAGATTAATATTCTACCAAAAAAGACGAATTTTCAACAAAATATCTTCAAAACAGTTGCATTTTCAAACCGATAATATGATTTTAACCAAAAATTTGATTGTCTGTCAAAGAGTTTACTTTTGAACCAAATAGTTGAATATTCTATCAAAAATATGAATTAAAAAAAAAATCTATTTTTTCAACAAAAGAGATACATTTTCAACTAAAATAATCATTCTTTAACCAAAAAATTCATCTTTGAAAATGCAGTTTAACTTTAAACCAAGTAGTTAATTTTTCGACCAAAAAAGATGAATTCTTAACGGAACATGTAATAATTGATATTTCAACCAGGAAAGATTTTAATTGGAAATAAAAAACAGTAGAACTTAACCAAAAAGACGAATTTTCAAGAAAATAGTTAAATCCTTGAACAGAACAGATTTTTTGTAAGCAAACAGTTGCATTCTTAACTAAAAAGGATGAATTTTTAAGCAAGAAGATTAAGTTTCTACCAAAAAAGACAAATTTTCAACAATATAGTGGAAATTTTAGCTAGAAAAAATCCATTTTCAATAAAAAATTTATATTGTTAACCAAAAATGAAATAGTTACATTTTTATCTAGGAAACTTAATTCTGAAGAAACACAATGTTCAACGAAATAGTTAAATTTCCAACCAAAGAGATGAATTTTTAACTGTAATGATGAATCTTCACAAAAAAATGAATTTTCAATACAAAAATTCAACATAAAATTCAAACCAAGTAGTTGAATTTTCGACCAAAAAAGCTCAATTTTCAACCAAATAGTTGCATTGTCAACAAAATAATTAAATGAAACAAAAAAATTGAAGTTTCATGAAAACATGGGAGAAAAAAATTATTTAAAAAAAGAAGTTGCGTTAAAGTGACGTTATTCTCACTAACCCTTCCCCCTTCAAAGTTAGCAACCGTAGTTTTGGCGCTGCCTACGAAACCCTAAAAAATAGTGATGAAAATTTAAAAAGGGCCGCAAGCTTTTATGGGTGACACGGCAGTTTAATCACTTAAAATGAAACAGTGAAATCTCGCTGGTTGAAACAGCCAGAAGTGTGTCACTGAGAATCAGTGAGATTTCACTGGTTCACTCAGTGGATTTCCATCGCTGGTTATTCAGTAAAATTTCACTTGTTCATTCAGTGGAATTTCGCCAGTTCAATTACTGAGGTTCACTGGTTAATCAGTACCAGTAGCTACAAAATAGTGATGAAAATTGAAAAAGGGCCGCAAGTTTTTATGAGTGTGTCACTGAGAAGCAGTGAGATTTCACTGGTTCACTCAGTGGATTTCGGTCGCTGGCTATTCAGTGAAATTTCACTGGTTCATTCAGTGGAATTTCGCCAGTTCAATTAATGAGGTTCACTGGTTAATCCGTACCAGTAGCAAAAAAATGTCATTGATAATTGAAAAGGGGCCGCAAGTTTTTATGGGTGACACGGTAGTTTACTCACTTAAAATGAACCAGTGCAATCTCACTGATTTCCAGTGAAATCTCGATGATTAAAACAACCAGAAGTGTGTCACTGGCAATCAGTGAGATTTCCGGTGGATTTCCGTCGCTGGTTATTCAGTGAAATTTCACTGGTTCACTCAGTGGATTTTCGTCAGTTCAATCAATGAGGTTCACTGGTTAATCAGTACCAGTAGTAATCTGCGCTGCAATATAATAGGATATAATATGTGGCGTATAATTCGGAAATGAATAAATAAATAAATAAAATAAATCATAACGTGTGTATTCAGTAACACTGTTTTAGTTGAGTCACTTACTGGTTCAACCAGTCAAAGTCGGAAAATCACTGGTTCACCAGTGATAATTCAAAATACTGATTTAACCAGTAACAATTTCACTTGTTCAGTTCGAGAAAGTACATTTTTTTAATATTAGATAAAAGGTATGTTCTCACACGTAATATCTTTTTTTTCTTGTCAACTCTGCACTCGAAAAAACTAGTGAAGAAAATTGAAAAAGGGTGGGAAATTTGAGGATGGCCCCAGATCTAAATCCGTCTCTATCTCTGCATATATATATATATATATATAATATATACCATGTAAGTACGTTCGAACTTTCATCCCCACATGGGCCATGCCAGCTTGTCACGGCGATATATTGTACTCACGTGGCGAACTCACAATGTATTCCCATATACGGCGACATACATGTGTTATGGCCAGTGGTTCTCCCTTCTTGAAACGTCAAGCCCCTTTTTCCACGGTTACTCTACTCCTTATTTGATCAGCGGATACCATCTATATGTTTGTTATACATTCCACTATATTCTTATTCTTGCCACCGGCCACAAACCAAGTGAGAAAAAAGCGTAATGGCTACAAATTACTAATTAAAAGTGCGCCAAAATGAGACTGAGTTTATTACCCGGTAAATTAAGTTTCTTTTTATATTTCATACTTCGGTGCACTTTATTAATTGTCTTAAGGATGCTTTTAATGTATTGCTACACAAAAACAGAACGCGGAAAGAATTGTTTATTATAGAAATGAAAAAACTATGGTGCGAATTCCTGAGCGATGGATATCAAAACTACATTGTATAATGATTACGTGAATCGTTTAAGCTCATTACAGAATGATTAATTAACATGTACCCCTTTAGTGAAGGAAAGTTTTGAATATTTAAATCTAGGGGTCAATTATCATTTTTATACCAACTTCTTCGGGGCCGTGCATAAATTAGGTAAACTTTTTTTCTGAAACTTTAAACTACGTTACCCCCGCCCCTATCTCACGCAATTTTTACCAACTAAATTTTGTTCGTCAATTTATTAAGGGGACATCCAAAAACAATGTAAGACGATTACTTTGAACGAAGTCGTTTTTATTTTTAATCAAAAACACCTAAATTGAATAAAAAAGACGAATTTTCAACAAAAGAGTTAAATCCTTAACTAAAACAGTCATCTTCAACCAAGCAGTTATATTTTTAACCCAAAAAGATGAAATTTGTACCAAACGAGATGAATTTTCAAATCAAAAAGATGAATTTTCAACAAGAGTTTAATTTTCAATCAAGAAAGATTTTTTGGTCAATGAAGAAAAAAAATGTCATCCAAAATGTTAATTGAAACGAAACAGTTCATTTTTCAATCTTGTTATTGAATTCTCAACAAATAAGATGAATTTGCAACCCAAAAGATTAATTTTCTACTGAAAATACGAACTTTTAACAAAAGACCGCTGCGAAGTACTATGGATGTATTCACAATGGGTGTATTAACTTGTTCTCATTTTATGAGCATTTTGCTTCCTCATAGGTATAAAATGAATTTTCTGCCTCATAGAGGGAGGATTTTCTCTCACAGAAGAAAAAAATCGATACTTTCAATATTTTTCAAGCTTATGTATCTGTCTTACCGAAAATTTTATTTTCAGAAAATCAGAGTCCACCAAAATATCAATCGATGTATTGCATTACAATGAACAATGTAACTTTTTTCCAACTTTTCAAGTCGCTATTGATTAATCACTAATGGTCATCAAAAGTTCGTCAATAGATCAATTCACGAGTCTCGAAGACGCGAACAATTACATCAAATGCAGCACTGTTATATACCTAATATAAAAAAAAACTTCTTATAAACAAGGTAAATAATTTTGTTAAAAAATCTAAAAACGATATTAGTAGGTTATGGCAGGTCATGAAAGTTTCTTTAATTGGGCAATCGAAGCATCTCGAAGACGCGAAAAAATATATCGTATACATTACTGTTATATTCCCAATATTAAAAAAGTTTGTCTTATATCAACTAGATAAACAATATATTTTTTAATTTATATATTGGTATTGCTAGATAATAAGGGGTATTGGAAGGTACGTTAATAGATCATTCGAAATGTCTCAAAGGCGCGAGCAAACATATCAGATATCTGACATGCTTTTCTAATAAGAGACACAGTTTTTCTCGTATAAACAGCATGCACCAATTTTTTTGAAACTTTGTAATTTGGTACTAGTGGGTCATAAAGGGTTCAACCATAGGTCGATCGATGCATCTCGAAGACGCGAACAAATATACTACACATAGTATTCATATATTTTGAATATCAAACAAGTTTTTCTCATATGAACAGAATGCACAAATTTTTTTGAAATTTTGTAAATCGGTACTAGTGGGTCATAAAGGGTTCAACAATAGGTCGATCGATGCATCTCGAAGACGCGAACAAATATACTACACATAGTATTCATGTATTTTGAATATCAAACAAGTTTTTCTCATATAAACAGAATAAACCTATTTTTTTAACTCTGTAAATCGGTACTGGTAGATCATAAAAGTTTCAACAATAGGTTGATCAATACGTCTCGAAGACGCGAACAAATATACAATATATCGAACTGCTATATTTCGAATATCAAAAAAATTTTCTCATATAAGCAAGGCAAATTTTTTTTTAAATTTCTAAACTAAAAAATACCTTTTGTTAATGGCCGATCAATCGGAGATACAACTCGTCCAAATTTCATAATCATATATGATGAGAAACTATAGTTTCTTTCCTTTTCGAGATATGGTAAACAGAAAAAATTTACACACACATACACATGGACATTTACAAAAATTGTATTTTCAAGCTCCTGAGATCGAATTGTATCAAAATATGTCCAAAAAATAGATTTGAACATTCAAGTCATTACAAACCTTCCTCTGCGGAAGCAATACATACATTTTGAATCAAAAAGTTGAATTTTCAATCAAAGAGAATAATTTTCTACCAAAAAGGACGAATTTTCAACAAAATTAAACAAGTAAATTTCCATATAAAAAATAAATTTAAAAAAAAAACTAATTTTCTGTAAAACAGATCAAGTTTCTACCAAATTGTTGAATTTTCAAACCAAAAGGACTAATTTTTTACAAAACTTTTGAATTTTATACATACATTTTTAATCCAATAGTTGAATTTTCAATCAAAAAGAATCATTTTCTACCAAAAAGGACGAATTTTCAACAAAATTGAACAAGTAAATTTCCATCTGAAAAATAAATTAAAAATTTTTAAAAACAAACTAATTTTCTGTAAAACAGATTAAGTTACTACAAAATTGTTGCATTTTCAAGCCAAAAGGACTAATTTTTTACAAAACATTTGAATTTTCTACAAAAAATTCCATTTTTAACCAAATAGTTAAATTTTCAGTTGAAAAAATAATTTTAAGCCAAAGACAAAATTTAAAACAAAGTAGTTCAATTTGCAACCAAAGAGATGAATGTTCAACTAAAATTTGGAATCTTGAACCAAAAAAATGAATTTTGAAGAAAGTAGTTCAACTTTCAAACAATAAGTTCAATTTTCAATCTAAAACACGAGTTTTTGACTAAAAATGTAATAGATGATATTTCAACTGAAAAGAAATTGAATTTTAAATCAGAAACAGTTAAATTTAACAAAAAAACACGAATTTCCAACAAAATACTTCAATCCTCAACTAAAAAATATTAGGTTTTAACCAGAAAAGTCGAATTTTGAACAAAATATCTTAATTTTCAACGAAATAATTGATTTTTCTACTAAAAAAGATAAATTTTCAACATGAAATGGAATATTTAAATTTTCAGTTAAAAAATTAATTTTTACCTAAGAAAAAAAACAAAATATTTCAATTTTCAACCAAAGAAATACATTTTTATAGGGTGTCCAGCGATTCTTAGGAACGAAATTCAAGGTCTTTTCCAGGTTTTCCAGGTCAAGAAGTCAAGTTTTTCCAGGCCTCCTTTTTTTACATTAAATAGTGAAACAACCACTTGTTATAGATGTAAAAAATCAGACATTTAATTTTTATTAGCCCAATTTTTTAAGAAAGCAGAACCATAAATAAACAAATTCCTAATTTTTTGCGAACATAAGTCGTCTTTGAAAGCCTTGAAATCTTTGTGAAATCTTTTAAACCTTCTGAAATCTTTGTGAATTCGTTGAAATCTCTTGAAGTACTTAAAATCTGTGTGAAATCTCCAAATTTCTGTGAAATCTTTTTAAATGTTTGTAAAATATTTGAAATCCTTTAAATCTTTAAAATCCTTGACACCTTTGTGAAATTTGTTTGAATCTTTTGAAATTTTTATGAAATCTTTGAAATATTGAAACCTTTTGTTGAAAAAATGTTGAAACCTTATGAAATAGTTTAAGATCATTGAAATATTTGTGAAATCTTTCGTATTCGTTTAAAATCATTGACATATTTGAAATCGTTTAAAATAATTGAAATCTGGTGTACCTTTTTAAAATCTTTAAATTTTTTGAAATCTTTTGTATTTATGAAATCTTCGAAATATTTGTCAAAGATTTCTTTAATCTTTGTTTGTGAAATCTTTTGTGTACGTTTGAAATCATTGAAATTTTCTCGTTGAAACCTTTTAAAATAGTTTATCATCATTTAAATATTTGTGAAATCTTTCGTATTCGTTTGAAATCATTGAAATATTTTTAATCGTTTGAAATCTTTGTGAAATCTTTGAAATCTGGTGTACTGTACCCTTTTTTGAAATCTTTGGAATCCTTATATACTTTTGAAATCTTTATGAAATTTTTATGAAATCTTTGAAATATTTGAGAAATCTTTTGTATTCATTTGAAATCATTAAAATATTTTTAATCTGTGTAAAATCCTTTGAAATCTTAGGAATATGGTTTACCATACCCTTTTTAAAATATTTAAATTTGTTGAAAGTTTTAAAATCTTTGTTTATGTTTCAAATCTTTACGAAATCTTTGAAATCTGGAGCACACGCCTTTTTCGAACCTTTGAAATCCTTGCCATCTTTATGAAATGGTCGAAATCTTTGGGAAACTTGTGTGAAATCTTTTGAAACATATGTGAAATTTTTCCTAAATATTTGTTTGTGAAATCTTTTTTATTCGTTGAAATCATTGAATTATTTGAAATCTTTTCAAATTTTCTAAAATGTTATAAACACCTTTTGAAATCGTTTCATATCATCGAAATGTTTTAAGATCTTTGAAATCTGGTGTACTGTACCCTTTTTCAAATCTTTGAAAACCTTTAACTCTTTTGAAAGTTTTAAAATTTTTGTGAAATTGTTGTGAGATATTTGAAATCTAGTGCACACGCCTTTTTGAAATCTTTGAAATTCGTGAAATCTTTGTAAAATGTTCAAAATCCTTTTGAATATTTTAAAATCTTTGAAATATTTTGAAACCTTTTGAAATCTTTAGTAATGTTTTGTAATCTGGTGCACACTCAAAAACCCTTGAAAAATCCGTTACATGACCATGGCTCATTCTAATTCTGAAACTGAATTAATATCGAAATTTTAAACTAATAATTTTTATAATTTGTAAGTTGAATATAACAAAAAAATGTATACTTGAACATTCTATGTTAGCAGTGACGAAATTAAAAACGTATAGAATTATTCACAATATTAAAGTCTGTTAATTGCAATCTATAAAATAATTGGTAAAGTCTACAAGAAAATGCCTAGAAATCTATTTACTCTGTAGTGAGTAAAAGATAAATTATATGTTGAGAAATAAAAAACTTTTCTGTAGCAAGATTTCTTCTAAACGAGATTTTTCTTCCATAATAGACTAAAATATTAAATTACTTTCCGCATTTAAATAAAATATAGCTCTCTTCAAAGTAAAAAAAAAATAAATTTAAGGTTCTCGTGAAAAATTCAAGGAGATTTCCAGGTTTCCAAGGTTTTCAAAAAATTTAAGGATAATTCCAGGTTTTCAAGGTTCTCAAGGTCGCTGGACACCCTGCAAAATATGAGCCAACTGGGTTATTTGGACCCCGGATTCGGATTCAGCGACCCCAAAAACATATAGATATGCCGGTGTAGTCCGCCGGGCAGACCACTTTTTTTTTGTGTGCCGGTGTAATCTTTTATGTGAAATTAATGTAGACTCTACTGAAAAACTTGACGTCAGCAGAAAAAACGATTTCTTTTCGCTTAAAAACGCCCAAAATGTGCATTTGTTTATATAATTTGTTTTATAAAATTAACAAATATTGATAAGTGGCAATTATTTTTCAGTAAACATTATTGGCAATATAATTGCAACAAGGTTTGAAGAAAAAACGGTTTCTTTTCGCCTAAAAACGCCCAAAATGTACATTTGTTTATATTATTTGTTTATAAAATAAACAAATAACATTTAATATTAAATTGTAATGGCCACGCATCATCATAACGATGAAAGCAAGCGATTTTAGACCAGAAAGATACTTTGAAGACGAATAAACCCTAATGTCGAGTATTTGTCGATACAATTTGTTTATCACAATTAACTTTGCAAGTTAACAATTTTTTATCTTTCTTATACCCCTGTGCATTAAATCCAAGGGACGAGAAGTATAAGAAAAATTTTGCCTAGAAGATAAAAAATGAAATTCAAAATATTAACAATTTTTTAGCTGTTTGCATTAACATAAAAATTGAATAGACAAAAAAATGAAAAATCTACTCTCACTATTTTCTGAACAATTTAGTCCTGAATTAAAAAAAAGAAAATCTAAAATCGGTGCAAAACCGCGTTCTGAATATCATTTTGAACCTCGTTTTCCGATGCAAAAAGGTTGAACTATTCATTTTTTGTAACCGAAAGTCCCTTTAAATAATATGAATTATGTTTTAAAATCAATTAATAGTACTTTAATTGTGTTAATTCTCTTCTTTTAATATAATGAACTGAATAAATAAGAATTGTTCAGGTTTTTTTACTAATAAAAAAATAGTACGTCAAAAATGTTGCCGAAAACGACGTCAAAAAGTATCCCAATTTTTGACGTAGTTTTGGACGTAATTTTTGACGTCGTTTTTGACTTAGTTTTTGATGTCAAGTTTTTCAATAGGGGATGCCATATTGAATTCAATATGAAACGCTTTAAATTCTTAAGGTTTCAACTCAAAATATGTTGAATTTTCAATAAAATAGCTGAATTTTCAAGGAAAGAAGATTTTCTACCAAAAAAGAGATGAATTTTCAACCCAAAAAAACGAATTGCCAACAAAAAAATTAATTTTTAACCAAACAGTTAAAATGTCAATCAAAGGAAACGAATTTACAACAAAATAGTTTTCCTTTTAATTAAATAGTTCAATTTTCAAGCCGAAAAGATGAAATTTCTCAAATTCAATAAAATTTTCAACAAAAAAGTTAATTTTCGACCAAGAAAGAGGAATTTTCAGCCAAGAAAAGATGAGTTTTCTACTATTAAAGATGAATTTTTAATTCAAATGGACAAATTTTTGATAAAACAGTGCAATTTTCGACCAAAAAAGATGA
Source organism: Andricus curvator (assembly GCA_932195095.1). Taxonomy (NCBI): domain Eukaryota; kingdom Metazoa; phylum Arthropoda; class Insecta; order Hymenoptera; family Cynipidae; genus Andricus; species Andricus curvator. The sequence goes on along the minus strand of CAKNYM010051131.1, from coordinate 211,357 downwards.
CTTTAACAGAATAATTAAAATTTCAATAAAATAGTTGAATTTTCAACCTAAAAAGATGCTATTTCATTCAAATGGTCAATTTTAAATAAAACAGTTGAATTTTCGATAAAAAATGTGACTTTGACAAAATAATTAATTTTTCAACTAATTAGTTGAATTTTCAACTAGAAAAGATCAATTTTCAAATAAAAACTCGATTTTCAACCAAAAATGGAATAGTTAGATTTTCAGTTTAAAAAATTAATTCTGAACCAAAAAAAAACTAATTTTCAACAATAATCAATAATATATAATTTAATATAATAATAATCAATAATCAACGAAAAAAGATTTTCTACCAAAAGAGATATATTTTAAACCCAAAAAGATGAATTATCAATCTTAAAAATTTCAGTTTTAACCAAAAAGTTGCATCAACAATCAAACAGTTGAACTGTCAAGTAAAAGAAATGAATTTTCAACCAAATATTAAAAAATTTTAACCAAATAGTTGGACTGTCAAGCCAAAAAGACAAATTTTTCGAAAACAGTTGAATTTTCAACAAAAAAGTTAATCTTCTACAATGAAAGATGAATTGTCAACCAGCAAGAGATGACTTTTCTACCATAAAAAAATACTTGAATTTTCTCCCAAAAAATATGACTTTCACAAAATAATGACATTTTTAACAAAATAGTTAATTTTCCAACCAATTAGTTGAATTTTCAACTAGAAAAGATCAATTTTCAAATAAAAACTAAATTTTCAACCAAGCATGGAATAGTTCCATTTTTAGTTTAAAAAAATTAATTCCGAAGAAAAGAAAAACAACTCATTTTCAACGAAACAGTTGAATTTTCAACTAAAAAAGATGAATTTTCAACTAAAAAAGATGAATTTTCAACAAGAAATGAAATAGTTACATTTTAAGTTAAAACAATTCTTTTTCACAAAAAAAAAAGAATTTTAAACGAAATAGTTAAATTTTCAAACAATGAAATGAAACTTCAACCACAAAAGATTAACTTTTACCAAAGGAATTAAATTTACAACCAAACAGTTGAACTTTCAAGCTAAAGTCAATTATTTTCAAGAAAATAGTGGTATTTTCAACCAAATATTAAAAAATTTTAACCAAATAGTTGGATTTTCAAGCCAAAAAGACGAATTTTTCGAAAACAGTTGAATTTTCAACCAAAAAGTTAATCTTCTACAATGAAAGATGAATTGTCAACCAGAAAATATGACTTTTCTACCATAAAAAAATAGTTGAACTTTCGCCCAAAAAATATGACTTTCACAAAATAATGACATTTTTAACAAAATAATTAATTTTCCAACCAATTAGTTGAATTTTCAACTAGAAAAGATCAATTTCAAAATAAAAACTAAATTATCAACCAAGCATGGAATAGTTCCATTTCTAGTTTTAAAAAATTAATTCGGAAGAAAAGAAAAACAACTAATTTTCAACGAAACAGTTGAATTTTCAACTAAAAAAGATGAATTTTCAACAAGAAATGAAATAGTTACATTTTAAGTTAAAACAATTCTTTTTCACAAAAACAAAAAAAGAATTTTCAACGAAATAGTTAAATTTTCAAACAATGAAATGAAACTTCAGCCACAAAAGATGAACTTTTAACAAAGGAATTAAATTTACAACCAAACAGTTGAACTTTCAATAAAGTCATGAATTTTCAAGAAAATAGTGGAATTTTTTACCAAATAGTTGAATTTTCAAGCTACAACGATGAATTCGCCACTAAATGTTCGAATTTTTTAGAAGCCAGTTGAATTTTTAGGAACAAAAGTTGATTTTTAACTAAGAAAGATAAATTTTCAATCAAACACGATAAGTTTTCGATCCAAAAGGACGAATTTTCTATCCAAAAAGACGAATGTTCAACAACACAGTTGAATTTTCAACAAAAAATATGACTCTTTAACAAATTAGTTGAATTTTCAACTAAATAGTTGAGTCATAAAAAAGGAAATTAATTTTCAACAAATAGGTATATTTACAACAAAATAGTTGAACTTTCGAAGAAAAGTGACGTCTTTTCAAGAAAATAGTTGAATTTTGAACCAAATAATTGAATTTTCAACCTACAAAGATGAATTTTCAACCAAATGGTCGAATTTTCAAACAAAAAAGATTAAACTTTTACCAAAAACAGTTGCATCTTCAAACCAAAAAGGAGGAATTTTTTAGAAGACAGATGAATTTCCAAACAAAAAAGTGCATTTCTAACCAAGAAAGATGAATTTTCAATTCAAATGGACAAATTTTCTAACCAAAAAGACGAATATTTAAAAAAACAATCGAAGTTTTGACTAAAAATATGAATTCTTAACAAGTTAGTTGAATTTTCAACAAAATAATTAGATTTAGAACCAAACAGTAGAATTTTTCACTAAAAGAGATTAAGTCTAAAACCAAAAATATCATAGTAAACTTTTCAAACAAAAAGAATTAACTTTCAACCAAATAGTTGAATTTTCAACAATATCTTTGTTTCAACCAAGAAGGATGAATTTTGTACCAAGGAAGATCAATTTGCAACCAAAAAAGATAAAATTTTTAATCCAAAAGGACGAATTTTTCTAATCAAAATGACAAGTGTTCAACGAAAAATTGAATTTGCGTTCAAAAATATGCCTTTTTACCAAATTAGTTGAATTTTCAACAAAATAATTAAATTTAGAACCTAATAGAAGATTTTTTAACCAAAAGAGATTAATTCTCAACAAAAATATAATAGTAGACTTTTCAACCAAAAAGAATGAACTTTGAACCAAATAGTTGAATTTTCAAGCCTAAAGGATGAATTTTCAAACAAAAAGATGACTTTTCTACCAAAAGATAAACTTTCAATCCAAAAGGACAAATTTTCTACCCAAAAATGTTCCAAAAAATAGTTGAATTTTAGACCAAAAATATGTCTTTTCACCAAAATAATTCAATTTTCAAATAAACAGTTGAACTTTCAAGCACAAGTGACGAATTTTCAAGAAAATAGTGGAATTTTCACCCAATAGTTGAATTTTCAAGCTACAAGGATGAATTTGCAAACAAAAAATATTACACTTCAACCAAAAACAGTTGTATTTTTATCCAAATAGTTTAATTTTCAAGCCAAAAAGATGAGTTTTTCAGGAGACAGATAAATTTTCAACATCTTGGTTTCAACCAAGAAAGATGAATTTTCAACCAAAGAGATGACTTTGCTACCAAAAGAAGTGAATTCTGAATCAAAAAAATTAAATGTGCACACAAATAGTTGAATTATAAAAAAATAAATTAATTTTGAACAAACAGTTGTATTTACAAACAAATAATTGATTTTTCAAGCAAAAAATATGCATTTTTTAGGAGACAGTTGAATTTTCGACAATATCTTTATTTCAACCAAAAAAGATGAATTTTCAACCAAAAAGACAAATATTCAACAAAACAATTGAATTTTGAACCAAAAGAGATGAACTTTCAAGCAAAAGTGAAGAATTTTCAAGAAAATAGTTGAATTTTTAACAAAGTAGTTTCATTTTCCACTTACAAAGTTGCATTTGCAACCAAAAGCTTGAATTTTCAAAAAAAAAAAATAATAAAAAAAAACTTCAACAAAAAGTAGTTTTTTTTTTGAAAACAAAAAGACGAATTTTTTAGAAGTGAATTTAAACAGAAAAGATATTTAACCAAGAAAAATGAATTTTCAAAGAGATGAATTCTGAAACAAAAATAAAAACACACATACATCCGGAAAATTGTTTAGAACATGGTATTAGAAATTGCGTAATTGAGGAACGTTCAATTAAACGAATTTAAATTTTTTCAAAATTGTTGCCAAAAAGAATTCTTAAAAAAAAAGAGGGAAAAGAGGGGAATAGCAACTTTCTTGTCACATGGAAAATTTTTCCAGTATGGGCCATCCATAAACTAGGTTACCAATTTTGGGCTTTTTTTAAATAAAATGAATGTAGATAACATATTGAATTCAATATGAAACACTTTAAATTCCTAAGATTTTAACCCGAAATATATTACACTTTAAACAAAATAGATGAACTTTCCAGTAAAAGAGACGAATTTTCGAAAAAATAGTTAAAGATTTAACCAAATAGTAAAATTCGTAAGCTAAAGAGACGAATTTTTTCGAAAACAGTTGAATTTTTAACCAAAATGTTACTTTTCAACCAAGAAGGATGACTTTTCTACCATAAAAGATAAATTTTCAATCGAAAAGGATGAATTTTTAAAAACATAGTTGAATTTTCGACCAAAAATTATGACTTTAACAAAATAATGAAATTTTCAAACAAAAGAGTTTCAAATTTAATTAAATATTTCAATTTTCAAGACAGAAAGACAAATTCTTTAGAAGACAGTTGAATTTTCGTCAAAAAAGTTCATTTCCAACCAAGAAAGATGACTTTTCTACCATGTAAGATGAATTTTCAATCCAAAAATGATGACTTTAATAAAATGGTAAAATTGTCCAAAAATAATTAGATTTTTAACAAAATAGTTATATTTTCAGCATACAAACATGCATTGCCAATCAAATTGTAGAATTTTCAAACAAAAAAAATTAAAATTCAATCAAATATTTGAATTTTCGAAAAGACAAATTTTTTAAGAAACAGTTGAATTTTCATCAAAAAAGTTACTTTTCAACCAAGAAAGATAAATTTTCAACCGAGAAGGATGACTTTACTACCATAAAAGGTGAATTTTCAATCCGAAAATGTTGACTTTAACAAAATAGTTGAATTTTCAGCATAAAAAGATGAATTTTCAATCAAACAGTCGAATTTTCAAACAAAAAAGATTAAAATTCATCAATTTTTTAGAAAACAGTTAGAAGAATGTCATTTTCAATCAAGAACGACAAATTTTTAATAAGATAGTTGAATTCTCAAACAGAAAGTTGAACTTTCAACAAACAAGAATAATTTTCTGCCAAAAAAAACGACTTTTTAACAAAATATATAAATTTTCTACCAAATAGCTGAATTTACGAAAAACAAGATTATTAGTTATACTCATATACTATATATTAGTATAATTTTCTACTCAAAAAGACAATTTTTCAACAAAATACATGAATTTTCTACCAAATAGTTGATTTTTTTAACTTATATAATATATAGAATAAAGTTTTAACCAAAAATGGAATAGATAAATATTCAGATAACAAAAAAAATAACTTTGAAAAAAAAAAAAAATTTCAACAAAATTTTTTCATTTTCAACCAAAAAGATGAATTTTCGACTAAGAAGATTAATAATGTTCTATCAAAAAGACGAATTTCCAACTTATCTAATATACAGGATAAAGTTTTAATCAAACGTGGAATAGTTAAATTTGCAGATAAAAAAAAATAATTTTTAACACATAAAATTAATTTTCAATGAAGTTGTTAAATTTTCAAACGAAAAGATGATTTTTCGTCCAAAAAGATTAATGTTCTACCAAACGAGACGAATTTTGAAAAAAAATACATGCATTTTCAACAAAATTATTTAATTTTGATGTCAAAATGACGAATTATCTACAAACAAGTTGAGTTTTTTAACTCAAAAACATGATTTACCAACCAAAACGTTTAATTTTCAATCAAATAGTTTAATATCCTACCACATTGTTGAATTTTCAAGCCAAAAAGATAAACTGTACACAAAACAGAATTTTTAACAAAAGTTCATTTAAAAGGAAATAGTTGAATTTTTAACTATAATCAACTTAAGTCAAATAATCGACTTTTCAACAGAAAACCGTATACATTTTCAAGCAAAAAAAAAAAATAAATTTCTCTCAAGACGCATTTTCAACAAAATACATGAATTTTCAACCAAACAGTTAAAGTTTCATCTAAAAAAGATAAGCTTTTAACCAAATAGTTGAATTTTTAACTGAAAAAAGATACATTTTTAACCAAAAATGGAATAGTTTGATTGCCAGTTTAAAAAATTTATTTTCAACCAAACATGAAACGAATTTTCACCAAACTAGTTAAATTTTCAACCAAAGAGATGAACCTTCAATTTAAAAAAAAATGAATTTTTAACAAATGAGTTGAATTTTTGATAAAAAAAGATGACTTTTTAACAATGTAGTTGCATTTTTAACCAAACGAGATTAATTTCGAACCAAAAATATAATAGCAGTCTTTTCATTTAAAAAAATGAACTTTTACCCCCCCCCCCCCCTCCAACTGGTAACGTAGTTTATGGAACTTTCCGCCAGGCCAGTTTTTCTTTTAGAACACCACTAGGAAAGACAGGGTGTCTAGCGATTCTTTGGAATAAAATTCAAGGTCTTTTCCAGGTTTTCCAGGTCTCCTTTTTTTACATCAAATAATGAAATAAACGTTTTTTATACATGTAAAAAAGAGCCATTTCATTTTTTATTGGCCAACAATTTCTTTGTAAAAGCTTTGTAAAGTCTTTGAAATCACTGAAATCTTTTTGAAATCTGTGAAATCTTTGTGAATTCGTTATAATTTTTTGAAGTATTACAAACCTTAGAGAAAGCCTGAAATTTCTGTGAAATCTTTTGGAATTTTTTTTAACTTTTGTAAAATCTTTAAAATCCTTGAAATCTTTGTGTAATTTTTGAAATCTTAATGAAATCTTTGAAATATTTGTGGAATGTCTCTTTAATCTTTGTCTATGAAATCTTCTGTATTTTTTTTTAAATCATTGAAATCTTCTCAAATGTGTTGTAATGTGTTATGAATTCTTTGAAACATTTGTGAAATATTTCTGAAATCTTTTGTATCCGTTTGAAATCACTGGAATATTTGTAATATTTGTGAACACTTTCTGGATTTTTTTGTAATCGTTTAAAATCTTTTGAAATCTTCTAAAAAGTTTTGATACCGTTTAAAATCTTTGAAATGTTTTGAAATCTTTGAAATCTAGTGCACTACCCTTCTTGAAATATCTTATAAATTGGGTTGAACCCTTTGGTAATTGTTTGAAACCATTGAAATTCTTGAAATCTTTTGAAATCCTTATGAATTCTTTGAAATATTTGTGAGATCTTTCTGAAGTTTTTTTATTCGTTTGAAATCACTGGAATATTTGAAATATTTGTGAAATATTTCTGAACTTTTTTGTAATCGTTTAAAATCACTGGAATATTTGACATCTTTTTAAATCTTCTCAAAAAATTGGTATCATTTAAAATCTTAGAAATCTGGTGTACTGTCCTTATTGAAATCTTTGAAATTCTTGTACTCTCTTGAAATATTTATGAATTTTTTATGAAATATTTGAAACTTTTGTGAAATCTTTTGATATTTCCTAAAAATTGTTTAAAAGTTTTAAATTCTTTGACGTGTTTTGAAATCTTAGAAATATGGTTTACTATACCCTTTTAAAAATCTTCGAAATCTTTATGAAATGTTCGAAATTTTTGTGAAAACTTTTTAATCTAGTGTACATGCCTTTTTAGAATCCTTGAAATCTTTGCAAAATCTTTTGAAATATTTGTGAAATCTTTCTTAAATCTTTAGTTTGTAAAATTTTTTGTATTCGTTGAAATCATTGAATTATTTCAAATTGTTGTGAAATCTTTTTAAATCTTCTAAAATGTTTTGAAACGTCTTGAAAACGTTTCAAATCTTTGAAATTTTTTTGAAATCTCTGAAATCTGGTGCACTGTACCCGTTTTCAAATTTTTTAAATCCTTTAAATCTTTAAAGTTTCAAAATTTTTGTGAAATCTTTTTTGAAATCTGGTGTACACTCAAAAATCGAATGGTCAATATTCTATATTAGCGGAGAAGAAATTAAAAACTTATAAAATTATTCACAATATTAAAGTCTGTTCTTTGCAATCTATACAATAATTGGTACAGTCTACAAAAAGTGCCTTGAAATCTCTTTATTTATTCTATAATAAAAAAAAAGATAAATTACATCCCGATAAATAAAAAACTTTTCAGTAGAAAGATCTATTCTAAACGAGATGTTTCTTTCATAATAGACTAAAAGATTTTAATTACTCTTCGCTTTTTAATAAAATTACTGTTTTAAAATCAAAACAAAATTCAAATTCAAGGTTCTCGTGAAAAATTCAAGGAGATTTCCAGGTTTTCAAGGTTTAAAAAAAATTCAAGGTGAATTCCAGGTTTTCAAGGTTTTCAAGATCGCTGGACACCCTGAAAGAATGTGAAGTATGAACTCCATTTTGGTAATACACTCAACTCCCGATATAAGACCCCCGGTTTACGATATTCCTAGAACTGATGGCTACCTCAGTTTCGTATTGAGAGGAGTCGCGGTGCCAAGAGAGAGGATGTGCTCAGTCAAGCGTGACAAACAGCTCGAGGGCAGCACTTTAAGCGCGACAGTTGCATCAGGTTGCGTCATGCGTCCAAATCCAACAGAAATGATTCATGCGGTCCTGCCTGTTGACGTTTAGATTCCTCGATTTAGGATCAAGGCCAAGGCAAGCCATGCCCGAAACCGATCTTATATCAGGAGTTGAGTGTATTATCTAGAAATGGAATCTTTCTTCATAATATTTACCTGGCCCTTAACAATACTAGCAGCAAATTGCATAATCACAGCCTCGACGGTGTAAGCACTCGCCCATCCTCTGGGCGTGAGCAGTTCCATGCATATCGCACCACCTTCCATCACAAATCCCTTTTCAATCCGGGGCGATATAACTCGCATGAAAGGAGGTGCGAAAGGGAAGTTTTCTGGGAAGACAACGTGAAGTAGAATGTGTGGTATATCGAGTTCTTTCATGTCAGCTGCCAACTTGCTTTCCGGGTCAATTTTATGCAATCTGATATGCCATTCGAATAAATTGTCATTGACGAGTTCTGCTGTGAAAGTCGAATCTTTACGATGCTGTGTTCTCTGTATTTCACTGAGCTCCTTCATCAGGCGACGCATTCGAACTCCTCTTTCTGGTACTGCAACGCCCTGGAAAAAAATTGCTATTAAAAATATTCAGGGTGGCCGTTTAAATCAAAGGAAAAAATTCCAGCTCATTTTGCCCGGAATTTTCACGGTCACTGGAATTGAAAAATTCGAACTCTAAAGCTAAACTCTTTTTAATTTGAAGTAATAAAAACTGAAATGCAAATTCAAGCACTCAAAGTGGAACTCTTGAATTTTAAACTTTTAAACTTGAAGTTTAAAAGTTTTTTAATTCAAAAATGTATTCAAATGCGCAATAATTTAAACGTACACAGGGCTCCGAACCGCTCAAGCTTCAAAAAATAGTAACCATACTTCTCTCAAAAAAGTAACCGAAAAGTAACAATAATGTGGCAAAAACGTAACCAAAGGGAAAGATTTTTTACCAAAAAAGACAAAGTTTCCACCAAAATTATGAATCTTCAACAAAAAAATGTATGTTTAAGAAAGTAGTTCAACTTTTAAGAAAATGGTTGCATTTTTCTGACTAAAACAGATGAATTGTTAACGAAAAATCTAATAGTTGATAAAATAACCAAAAAAGATTGATTCTAATTCAATATAAAAAACAGTAGAATTCATTTCTCGATTTTTCAACCAAATTGTTGAGTTTTTAAGCCAAAAAGATCAATTTTCACAAAACAGTTGAATGTTCAACCAGTAAATATGAATTTTTGTCAAAAAAGTTATCTGTCAACCAAATAATTGAATTTTCTACGAAAACAGGGGAATCTCCAACAGAAAAAGACGAATTTTCAACAAAATAAGTACATTTCTAACCAAACAGTTGAATTTTCCAATAAAATTATATATTTTTAGACAAAAGGGTGATTTTCAATCAAGAACATTAATTTTCTACCAAAAAAGACGAATTTTCAACTAAAGTGATGAAGTTTCAACAAAAAACATACATAGTTCGATATTTCAACAAAAAATATTAAAATTTTGAATTAAAAACTAGCAATTTTAGCTAAATTGCAATTTTGATCAGGATTTCTCGTAACCAAAAGTAACCTTTTAATAAAATAAGTAACTTTTTAGTAACCGCGGATCAAAAAAGTAACTAAGTTACTAAAAAGTAACCCGTTCCGAGCCCTGCGTATAAAATGGAAGGTACTAACACTTTTCAATTAAACAATTTTAATTTAAATGCAGTTAAACTGTAAAATTTAGAATTTTTAACTTTGATAAATTGTAGAGTTCGAAAATTCAGATTCAGTTCAGGTCTCGGACTCACTTCAAAAATCAAAAATAGTGTGACAAATTTGAAAATTTTTGCAAAATAGTGATATAAAATTTTTCAAATATTAAACTTATCAGTAGTCCGAATTTAAAAGTGTACAGTCCGAAATCAAAAAGTGTGCAATGGAAAATTAACTTTATTTTTAAAGCAAAATTTCCAATTTTCTAAAGTAATGATTTTAAAATATTCAAAATGAACTTTAATGTTTATTCAAAATGTTATTCTTTAACCTATAAATGATCAAATTTTCTATTTATTTATCGCAAGCTTCACAGTCTTTTCCGTTTTCCCCTCTTTTTATCGGATTTCACTTCATTCATCTTTATTGGTTAAAAATTTTATTATTTGGTTCAGAATTGAATTATTCTATTAAAAATTCAACAATTTCGTTAAAGATCCATATGTTTTCGTTAAAAATTTAACTGTTTTGATGAAAATTCACCGCTCTCTGTAGAAATGTCACCTTTTTTGGTAAAAAATAAAACTTTCTGGTTAAAAATGAAACTTTCTGGTTAAAAATTAATCTGTTTCGGTTGAAAATTACCTTTTTTGTTGAGAATTCAACTGTTTGGAAGAAAATTCATATTTTTGGTTCGAAAATATTACTTTTGTTGGTTAAAAATGCAACTGTTTTTTATTTTAAATTACATTTTTTTATTGAAATATCAATTATTACATTTTAGAACATTTGGTAGAAAATTTATCTATTTGATGAAATACTTGATGTATTTTGTTGAAAATTCTACCTTTTTGATAGAAAATCATTTTTTTGTTTGTTGGTTAAATCCAACTATTTCAATTTTTAATTAAAATCTTATTTTTTTGAAATATGAACTATTACATTTTTGATTGAAAATTGATCTTTTCAGGCTGAAAATTCAACTGCTTGGTTCAGAGTTCAACTACTTTCTTAAAAGCTCATTTTTTTTGGTTGAAAATTCATAATTTTAGGTGAAAATTAGTTTTGCTTTATTTTTTTTTGGTTAAAAAATAAGTTGTTTTAACTGGAAGTTTGACTATTCTGTTGAAAATTCAACTGATTGGTTGAAAATAAACTTTTTTGTTGAAAATTCATATTCTCGGGTTAAAAATTCAACTGTTTTGTAGAAAATTAGTCTTTTTGATTTGAACATTTAACAATTTGGTAAACAATTCAACAATTTCATTGAAAATTTATGCATTTTGTTGGCAAAATCCAACTATTTTTTATTTTTAAATAAAATCTTATTTTGTTAAAATATCAACCATTTCATTTTTGGTTGGAAACTCATCTTTTCAGGTTGAAAATTCAACTCCTTGATTCAATGTTGAACTACTTTCTTAAAAGCTCTTTTTTGTTTGTTAAACAGGAACTATTTTGTTCCAAATTCAACTGGTTGTTTGAAAATCACCTTTTTGGTTGAAAATTAGTCTTTCTGAGTTGAAAATTTAACAATTTAGTAGAAAATTCAACTATGTATTTGCTACAAAATGAAATTGTTTTTTTAAACAAATTTATTTTTTATTGAAAATTAATTCTCTTAAACGAACATTTAATTCATTCATTTTTTGTGAGAAATTTATCTATTTAGATGACAAGTTCAATAATTTAGTTTAAAATGTTTAGAAACGAAAATAATATAAACTAAAAATTAATCAAATAAAATTTGGACCAAAATCACATCCATTGTTCAAACTATTTAGTTGAAAATAACTGAACACTTCTAAAATTAGAAGTCAAATTGTTTTTATTTTAAGTAGTTTAAAAATCCTTAAAAAGCTTCAAAACTTTATTTCAAAATTTACATATTGTTTAAAATTTTTCAAATTTTAAATTATTTATGAAATTTTTTCAGAACTTCTAAATATCTTGTTAAATGATTCGAATTTTTCCTAAAATTTTTAGAAAACCCTGCAAAATTAAAAAGATTTCCTTACAATCTTAAAGATTCTTTTTTTTACAATTTTTGAAATCTTTTTAAATATTCTTTTTAAATCATTTTTCAAAATAAAAAATTATTTTGACATTTGTTTCGAAACTTCTAAATATCTTTTAAAATGATTCGAATTTTTCCTAACATTTTTTTTTAAATCCTGGAAAATTTTTAAAATGGCCTTATAATCTTCCATATTTTTTTTTTACAATTTTGAAAATCTTCTTAAATATTCCCCTAAAATTAATTTCACGAAATAAAAAATCATTATCAATTTTCCTAGGAATCTTAAGAAAAATTTTTTATAGTAGTTGAAAATTCAACTACTTGGTTAAAAGTTGAACTATTTTGTTAAAAATTCATTTTCTTGGGTGTGGATTCATTATTTTAATTGAAAATTCGTCTTTTTTTATGAAAACTACAGTTTTTAATTAAAAATTAAATTTTTTTTTAGCTGACATCAACTATTACATTTTTTGTAAAGAATTCATCTTTTTGGGTAAAAAATTCAAAACTAAGTTGAAAGTAAAGGAACTGTTCTATAGAAAATTCGTCTTTTTGGCTTAAAACTTCAACAATTTGGTGGTAAATACAACTATTTTATTGAAAATTTAACTGTTTTGTAACAAAGTTAACAAGATTTATCTCTTTGGTTAAAAATTTAACTATTTTGTTGAAAATTAGTTTTTTCAAAAGGAAAATTCACACTTTGGTGTTGAAAATTAAACTATTTTGTAGAAAATTCCTTTTTTTGACTTAGAAATCTAACAATTTAGTAGAAAATTTAAATACTTGGTTGAAAATTAACTTTCTTTTTGAAAATTCATATTTTCGAGTTGAAAATTCTTCTTTTTCGCTTGTATTCAACTGTTGTTTATTTTAAATTAAAATCTTTTTGTTACAAATTCAACTACTTGGTTAAAAGTTGAGTTATTGTGTTGAAATTTTGTTTTTTGTTTTTAAATCAACTATTTGGTTAAAAATGTATCTATTTTGTTAAATATACAATATTTTTAATTAAAATAATTGGAATTTCAAGCATTTAAATTTGAGTTAAATATTAATGACTACATTAATTTTATTTAAAAGAAATTATTCCCCTATTTTCGTAATAAATTTCCTTATGTCCCCTGTTTTTAGAACACTTTGGCCTATGAACCTTTGTAAAGATCTTTTGGGTTTGCAACTACAGAATTGATTTATCTGTCGGGTTTAGTCTCTCGAATAAATCAAAAATAATCTATTTGAAAGCGTCTTGTTTTCTAATTGTTTGAATTACTGTCAATAATTCTTAAAAAATGAATCGAAACCTTGTAGAAAAATGGAAAAAAGGGGAAATTTGGTCAAACTTCTTGATTTTATGTGTTTTAGAGAATTTTATAATTTACGGTGAAAAGGGGGAGATACGGTGAAAAGGGGTTCAACAAAATAGTATCTGAATATTTAACCAAAAGATTAATTTTCAACGAAAAATAAAATCTGCAACCCAGAAAATGAATTTTTAATAAAGTACGTCAGCTTTTAAGCAAAAAAAGACAAATTTTCTACAAAATACTTGAACTTTCAAATAAAAAAAAAGAATTTCAACCAAAAATGAAATAGTCATATTTCCAATTTAAAAAATTAAATGTAAAACCAAAGTTACGAATTTCAAACTTAAATGATGAATTTTCCACTGGAATAGTTAAAGTTTAAACCAAAAAGATCAATTTTCAGCAAAAAAAAAAAAAAAAAAA
>CAKNYM010051131.1:135017-187543 GCA_932195095.1 Andricus curvator | reverse complement strand
TCCAAGTATTTCAAAGGATTTTTGATGAATTTCAATGGATTTCACGGAATTTTATAAGATTTCCGAGGATTTCAGTAGTTTAAAACATTTTTAAAGGCTCTCAATAATGTATTTGAATCAATTTTTCAGGATCTCAAATGATTTTTTACGGTATTTAAAGGGTTTTTATAATATTTTCATGGATTTTAAAGAATTTATTCACTGCTATTAAGGAACATTAAAGGATTTCAAGATTATGAATAGATTTTTAAATATTTCATGGTATTTCCAAAGATTTAAGAAAATAGAAAGATTTTTGGGTATTTTAAAAGATTCCAATGAATTTAAATAGATTTCAAAAATTTGAAGAGATTTCAAAAGATTTGAAATTATTTATAGTATTTAAAAAAATTTAAATGTAAAGTATTGGAAAAGATTCCAAGGGATTTTAGAAGATTTCTAAGTATTTCAAAGGATTTTCAATGGATTTCACGGGATTTTATAAGATTTCCGAGGATTTCAGTAATTTAAAAAATTTTAAAGGCTCTCAATAAGGTATTTTAATCTAAGGGCTTTTATAATATTTTCATGGACTTCAAAAAATGTATTCATAGCTATAAAGGAATATTAAAGGATTTCAAGATTATGAAGAGAATTTCAAATATTTCATGGTATTTCCAAAGATTTAAAAAAATGGAAAAATTTAAACAAATTTTAAACATATAAAGATTTTTAAATGCTTTCAAGGAATTTAAATAGAGTTCTAAAGTGTTTAAAGATTTTTGGCTATTTTAAAAGATTCCAATGAATTGAAATAGATTTCAATGGACTTCAGTAATTCAAAATTTTTTTTAAAAGCTCTCAATAAGGTATTTTAATGAATTTTCCAGGATCTCAAATGATTTTTTACGGGATTTAAAGGGATTTTATAATGTTTTCATGGATTTTAAAGAATTTATTCACTGCTATTAAGGGCTTTTAAAGATTTTGAAGAGATTTTTTATACATTTCATGATACTACCGAAGATTTAAAAATATGGAAGGATTTAAACAAATTTTAAACATGTTAGGATTTTTTAAAAGCTTTCACGGAATTTAAATAGAGTTCAAAAGCTTTTAAAGATTTTTGGGTATTTTAAAAGATTTCAAGAATTTGAAGAGATTTCAAAAGATTTGAAATTATTTATAGTATCTTAAAATTTCAATGTAAGGTAGTTGAAAAGATTCCAAGGGATTTTAGAAGATTTCCAAGTATTTCAAAGGATTTTTGATGAATTTCAATGGATTTCCCGGGATTTTATAAGATTTCCGAGGATTTCAGTAGTTTAAACAATTTTTAAAGGCTCTCAATAAGGTATTTGAATCAATTTTCCAGGATCTCAAATGATTTTTTACGCTATTTAAAGGGTTTTTATAATATTTTCACGGATTTTAAAGAATTTATTCACTGCTATTAACGAATATTAAAGGATTTCAAGATTATGAAGAGAATTTCAAATATTTCATGGTATTTCCAAAGATTTCAAAAAATGGAAAGATTTAAACAAATTTTTAACACGTTAGGATTTTTAGAAGCTTTCGAGGAATTTAAATAGAGTTCAAAACTTTTTAAAGATTTTTGGGTATTTTAAAAAATCCAATGAATTTAAATAGATTTCAAAAGATTTGATTTAATTATAGTATTTTAAAGAATTTTATTGTAAGGTATTTGAAAAGATTCCAAGGGATTTTAGAAGATTTCCAAGTTTTCCAAGGATTTTTGATAGATTTCAATGGATTTCACGGGATTTTATCAGATTTCCGAGGATTTCAGTAATTTCAAAAAATGGTAAAGGCCTTAAATAAGGTATTTTAATCAATTTTCCAGGATCTCAAATGATTTTCTATGGGATTTAAAGGGATTTTATAATATCTTCATGGACTTTAAAAAATGTATTCATAGCTATTAAGGAATACTAAAGGATTTCAAAATTATGAAGATATTTTCAAATAGTTCATGGTATTTCCAAAGATTTAAACCAATTTTAAACATGTTAGGATTTTTTTTTAAACTTTCAAGGAATTTAAATAGAGTTCAAAAGTTTTTAAAGATTTTTGGGTATTTTAAAAGATTCCAATGAATTCAAATAGATTTCAAGAATGTGAAGATATTTCAAAAGATTTGAAATTATTTATAGTATTTCAAAGAATTTCAATGTAAGGTATTTGAAAAGATTCCAAGGGATTTTAGAAGATTTCCAAGTATTTCAAAGGATTTTTGATGAATTTCAATGGATTTCACGGAATTTTATAAGATTTCCGAGGATTTCAGTAATTAAAAAAAATTTTAAAGGCTCCCAATAAGGTATTTTAATGAATTTTCCAGGATCTCAAATGATTTTTTACGGGATTTAAAGGGATTTTATAATATTTTCATGGACTTTAAAAAATGTATTCATAGCTATTAAGGAATATTAAAGGATTTCAAGATTATGAAGAGTTTTTAAAATATTTCATGGCATTTTCAAAGATTTAAAAAAATTGAAAGATTTAAACAAATTTTAAACATATAAGGGTTTTGTAAAAGCTTTCAAGGAATTTAAATAGAGCTCTAAAGTTTTTAAAGATGTTTGGGTATTTTAAAAGATTCCAATGAATTTAAACAGATTTCAAGAATTTCAAGAGATTTCCAAAGATTTGAAATTATTTATAGTATTTTAAAGAATTTCATTGTAAGGTATTTGAAAAGATTCCAAGGGATTTTAGAAGATTTCCAATTATTTCAAAGGATTTTTGATGAATTTCAATGGATTTCACGGGATTTTATCAGATTTCCGAGGATATCAGTAATTTAAAAAAAATTTTAAATGCTCTCAATAAGGTATTTTAATGAATTGTCCAGGATCTCAAATGATTGTTTACGGGATTTCAAGGGATTGTATAATATTTACATGGACTTTAAAAAATGTATTCATAGCTATTAAGGGATTTTAAAGATTTTGAAGAGATTTTGAATAAAATTTATGATATTACCGAAGATTTAAACAAATGGAAATATTTAAACAAGTTTTAAACATGTCAGGATTTTGTAAAAGCTTCTAAGGAATTTAAATAAATTTAAAGAATTTGAAGTGATTGCAAACTTTTTAAAAGATTTTAGGGTATTTTCAAAGATTCCAATGAATTTTAAAAAAGCCTTAACAAATTTCAAGGCATTTCAAAAGAATTTAAATTATTTAGAGTATTTTAAAGAATTTCAATATATTTGAAAAGATTCCAAGAAATTTTTTTGGAATCTAAGATTTCAGAGGATTTCCAAGATTTACAAATATTTCAAAGGATTTTTATGGAATTTCGTTGGATTTCACGGGATTTTATAAGATTTCCGAGGATTTTGGTAAGTTTTCACATGATTTTTTACGGGATCTAAAGGGATTTTATAATATTTTCATGGATTTTCAAGAATTTATTCACAGCAATTGAGGGATTTAAAGCATTTTTAAGACTTTGAAGAGATTTGCATATATTTCATGGTATTTCCAAAGATTTACAAAAAAACTGGAAAGATTTAAACAAATTTTAAACATGTTAGGATTTTTAAAAAGATTCCAAGGAATTTGAATAGATTTCAAAAGATTGTAAAGATTTTAGAAGATTTTAAAAGATTCCAAGGAATTTTCAAAAGCCTTAACAATTTTCAAAGAATTTCAAAAGATTTGAAATTATTTAGAGTATTTTAAAGAATTTCAATGTAAGATATTTGAGAAGATCCCAAGGGATTATTTTGGAATACAAGATTTCATAGGATTTCCAAGATTTACAAATATTTCAAAGGATTTTTAAGGAATTGCTATGGATCTCACGGGATTTTGTATGATTTCCGAGGATTTTAGTAGTTTTAGAGGATTTTAAAGACTCTCAAAAAGGTGTTATAATGAATTTTCCAGGATGTTAAAGGATTTCGAAGAACTTGAAATATTTCAAGGGATTTTAAGGATTATCATCAATTTTTATGTAATTTCACGGGATTTTATAATATTTAAATCAAATTTCAAAGAGGTTATTCACATTAATTTACGAATTTCAAATTATTTCAAAGATTGGAATAGATTTTCGAATATTTTAAGGTTTTCCAATGATTTAAACAAAAATTAAAGATTTTAAAGAATTTCAAACAAGTTAGGATATTTTAAAAGATTCCAAGAAATTACAATAGATTTCAAGAATTACAAGAGATTTAAAAGGATTTAAAATTTTGTAGGGTATTTTAAAAGTTTTCAAGGAATTTTCAAGAGTCACAAAGATTTGAATGATTTTAAGGGATTTGCAAAAATTTCATGCGATTTTAATGAATTTCGGAAGATTTTGAAGGATTTAGTACATGTAAGGTTTTAGGATATTTTAGATGTTTTAGGGCTTTTAAGGCATTTTAACGGATTTCCGAGGATTTCAGTAATTTTAAGGAATTTTAAAGGACCTCTATAAGGTATTTTGATGAATTTTACAGGATCTTAAAGAATTTTATAGGACTTCAAATATTTCAAGGGATTTCAAGAAATATCATCAGATTTAATATAAACTCACTGAATTTCAAGGGATTTTATAATTGAATTGATTTGAAGAGATTTTCAATATTTCAAGTTGTTTCCAAAGAATTTAATAAATTTGAAAGATTTTATGATATTTTGAATAATTGAGGGTATTTTAAAGGATTTCAAGAAATTTATCAGAAATATCAAAAATGTTAAAGAATTTCGAAGGATTTTAACGATTTGAAGGAATTTAAAAGTATTCATGTGCTTTTAAAGAATTTAAAAAATGTTAAAAAATTTAAATTTTAAAGAATGTGGTTTTAAAAGATTCTAAGGGATTTTCAACGGATATCAAGAGATTTTATCAGATTTTCGAGGATTTCAGTAATTTTAAGGAATCTTAAATGAATTTCCCAGGATCTCAAAGAATTTTATAGGAATTCAACTATTTTATCATTTTTCAATGAAATTTCAGAAATTTGAAAGATTTAAAAAAGTTCGAAAGATTTCATGATATTTGAAAAGATTCCAAGGAATTTTCAAGAGCTTCATAACATTTGAAGGGATTTCAAAAGATTTCAAAGGTTTGGCAATATTTTAGGGTATTTTAAAGGGTTGGAAGGAATTTTCAAGAAATTTAAATAATTTTAAGATACTTAAAGGAATATCGTCAGATTGCATGTAACTTCACATGATTTCAAGGAATTTTATAATTTTTAAATGAAATTTAAAAAAATGTATTCACATGAATTGAGGGATTTTAAAGGACATCAAAAATTTCAAGAGATTTTCAATATTTCAAGGTATTTCCAATAATTTAAAAAAATTTGAAAGATTTTTAAGAA
This sequence comes from Andricus curvator, assembly GCA_932195095.1. NCBI lineage: Eukaryota > Metazoa > Arthropoda > Insecta > Hymenoptera > Cynipidae > Andricus > Andricus curvator. The sequence continues at coordinate 182,208 of CAKNYM010051131.1, read as the reverse complement.
TTTTAAAGATTTTATGACATTTTAAATTACAAAGGATTTGAAGGATTTAGGCTATTTTAAAAGATCACAAGGAATTTTTAAGATCTTCAAAAATTTCAAGGGATTTATAAAAATTTCAGAAGGTTTGAAGAGATTTTTAAATATTATAAAGACTTAAAGAAAAAATGTAAAATGTTTGCGCGTATTTAAAAAAAGAACTATATATAAAAACAACGTTTTTTAACCGTTTTTGAAATTACTATTAGATTTGACGAGAGATTTAACAGAAAGTTAAAATATTTAAAACCTTTAGTAAATGGTTTTGGTCTTCTAAATTGTTGTTAAAGATATAACGTTAAGTGGCTTCATAAAAGCTTTGAGAAAATGGTATAATCTTGTTTTATAGCCTATTAAGACGTTAATGAGAAAATAGAGTTGCTTCATGAAATTTAAAAAATTTTCGAATATTTCAAGGTTTTTCCTCTCTCAATTTTAATGATTCTGAATTATTTTGAGGCATTCGAAGGAATTTTCAATTGATATATTATATATATTAATCCTTTTTCATAGAGTTTGCTCACAATAAATCAAGGACTCCACAGTATACATTTTAAATACATGGATTTTTCTCTAAAACCTATAATTGTTCAATGCAATTATTTCAATCATTTTCATTTTAATATTTCAAGCAGGAAAAAATTAAATATATATATATATATATATATATATATATATATATATATATATATAAGTTTTTGGTTTCGTGCCTAGAGGTAGGCCGGGTATCGGCAGATGGGAACATATGAACTCCTAACTAATACAACGCTGCTGAAGGCTGGTGACCTTCTCGGCATAATACACCAACCAATTGCGACTCTCGGTTTCCATTCTCGCCCCCCCCCCCCCCCCAGTAACCGAAGTTTTGGTGGGACTGACGTTACAACTAGACTCTCCACCATAAGACGAATCACTACTCAACTTGGACATGATTTCGACTGGCAAAATAAATTTCGCGCATAAAGGTGGTAGTTGGGTGTACAATCTAAACAATGAATAATACAAACAATAAAATAGCCTCGGAATGGACTGAAACTTTGACTGACGAAATGCATTCAGACGGTAAACGTAAAAGTCGAGTTTCAGGCGATGAATGGAGACTGGGTATTTGTAATGAGAGAGGAGTGAATGATCTTAAGATAAGAGAAATACGAGAAACTATGCACGTAAGGAAACTAGATATTTTATGTGTACCTGAGACGAAGAAAAAGGGTTGCGAAAGTAGAAACCTAGAAAATTGGGGTGTTGAAAGCCGATTTTGAAATATGGTCAGGAGTAGGTAGTAAAACACTTGGTAGTCAAGGGGTCGGTTTAATTATGAATGAAAAAGCAAGACGGCATCTCAATGATCATGAGTTTGTATCTCCCAGATTGTTGTGGGCTAGAATGAAGGTAGGAATCAGAATATTATTTATCATAGCGTGCTACGCCCCAGTTGATAGTGATCCGAGAGAAGTCAAAGACGCTTTCTGGGACACTTTAAATGATACAATAAGTACTTGCGATCATGGTGAAAGAATCATTCTGCTAGGTGCTAGGAGATATGAAGGGATGGGTCGGCGTCCAACGTCAGGATACATATCCAGAAAGGGTGCTAGGTAAGTTTGGGGATCCAACAAGAACAAATTATAACGGGGAAAAATTAGTTAGTTTATGCTTAGAAAAGGGCCTATTTATTACAAATACTTGGTTTCGACATAAAATGATCCACACGTACATCTGGTGTAAAGGAAATAACCGCAGTATAATTGACTTCGTTATTGCGGAAGAAAGACTACAAGAACTAGTAAAAGATACAAGAGTCATGAGGGGTTCCGAATGCAATACTGATCATTACCTCCTAGTCTCCAAAATAAACTTATGGCGAGGATGGGGAAGAAAGAGAACAAAAAAAACGAAACAAACGCGAATCAAGATTGAAAATTTACAGAAACCAGAAGTGCGAATAGAATTTCAGAATAAGATAAACGAACGCATAGATAAGGCAACTTGGGAGGCGCTTAGAAGCAATAAAGATATAGATAGCGCTTGGACTATGTCACGGGATATCATTGTTAAAACTGCGACCGAAGTGTGTGGTACGGCGGTTGTAGGAAGAAAATCTGGTGATGCATGGTGGAATGATAAAATTGAGGCAGCCCAACAAGAAAATAAAGAAGCGTACAAGAGAACGTTGAACATCATAGGTGTTAGCGATGAGGAGAGAAATAGGCTTGAAAATGATTACAGACACAAAAAAAAGGAAAGTTAAACGACTAGTCAAGGAAAGTAAAGATAAAATCAAAACAGAAGAAGATTAGAAAATACAAAACGACTTTGAAGGAACCATGAAACTATTATTTAAAGAGATGAAGGAAAGTAAAAGTACAGAGTTTGTCAGCATGAGAAACAGCAAAGGTGAAATGCTATATGATACAGACGGGATAGTAGACGTTTTGAGAGACTCTTTTAAAGAATTATTAGGAGGTGAAAATATAGGGTAACAGAACTGCGACATAGAACATAATGCATTAGAAAACCCAATTGAAAAAGTCGGTGTCACTGAGGTTCGAGATATAATCAACAACTTAAAAAACGGTAAGGCTGCTGGTGTGGACAGTATTAGCGCTGAAATGATTAAATACGGTGGCAAGTACATACCTCACAGGTTGTGCGAATTGATAAATTTATGTATCGAGATAGGAGAAGTCCCAGGCGATTGGAAAAAAGCGATTATCGTACCAATATACCTCACAGGCTGTGCGAATTGATAAATTTATGTATCGAGATAGGAGAAGTCCCAGGCGATTGGAAAAAAAGCGATTATCGTACCAATTAATATACAAACCCAGATAGCACAAAAGTTTGCGGCAAGCTTGCCTAAACCTTGCGACGCAAGGTTCAGAGGCTTGCATCGCAAGGCTCAGGCAAGCTTTCAGCAAATAAGAAAATGTCCGCCATGCGGCAATATTGCGAAGCAAGGTTGAGGGAACTGTGCCATGGGAACCTTGATGCAAGCTTGCCTGCAATATTCAGGGAATATTGGAAGAAGATTCGTCGGAAAGTTTTATTTAAAATGTTTTTCTTAAGTAAGATATCTCATACACTTTTGTACACACGTGAGGCAGCATTCTGGGAAAACATTGAAAAACTACTGCGCAGATCTAGGTGCCATAGAAAACTACTGCGCAATGGATCTAATTAAAGATTGCCATGCAGCGTTTCCTCAATCTTACTTCGCAATATTGACGCATGGCGGACATTTTCTTATTTGCTGGAAGCTTGCATGAACCTTGCAATGCAAGCTTTCCAACCTTGCATCACAAGGTTTAGGCAAGTTTGCCGCAAACTCTTGTGCTATCTGGGAAGGAAAGGGAGATAAAAGCAACTGCAATAATTACAGAGGTATCAGCTTATTAAGTACCGGAAGTAAAATATACTCAAAAATACTTATTCGTAGGGTAATGAAAATAACAGAAGAGAAGATATGGGAAATACAAGTGGATTTATGCCAGGAAGATCATGTACAGATCAAATAATTAGCTTAAGAGAGATCACAGAAAAAAGCTTGAGAGTCGGAAAGAAAGTTTTCTGTGCCTTTGTTGACTTAGAAAAAGCATTTGATAAGGTAAATAGAAGTAAACTTTGGGAAGTCCTTAAAGAGTATGGAGTCAGTGGATGGCTCCTACAAGCAATAAAAACAATATTAAATGTAGTAAATTGAGTGTAAGTGTTGATGGGAAACTGAGTGACTGGTTCGATATTATGCAGGGTGTTAGACAAGGATGCGTTATGTCCACATGGCTATTTAATTTATTCATGGACAAGTGTCTAAGAATGGCCCTCTTCTACGAAGAAGGTGTGGATCGCGAAACAGTAAAGGTACGTGGGTTAGCGTTCGTAGATGATAAGGTTGTTATGGCAGAATCAATCAAAGACTTGCAAAGAATGTTAAACAAACTGAATTAACAAGCATAGAGAGCATGGGCCTGAAAATTAACGTAAATAAAACAAAAATTATGGTGTTTCAAGGAAAGAATGAGAAAGCAATGCTCAACATTGTCCTAAATAATAAGAGAATAGAACAAGTTTATAAATACGTGTATCTGGGTATAGCTTATTCACTAATGGCGGACAGATAGATGGGGAGTTAGATAGACGAGTAAACGAAGGTAAGAAGGTTATCGGTAGAGCAGGGTCTATTATCAGAAGTAAAAATATATCAAATAAAGCTAAAATGGCAATACATCATTCTATATTTGTACCGACTGTGCTATACGAAGAAAAGGATAAGAGTAAAATTAACGCGATTGACATGAAATTCCTGCGCATATTATGCGGAAAACACTGATAGACAAAGTAACTAACGAGATAATCCTCAAAGAATGTGGTGCAGAAGATACACTAGTTGACATATGGGAAAGAAATCAGTTAAGATGGTTCGGACATGTTGAGAGAATGAAAGATGAACGACTAACGAAACAAGTTTATCGAGGAAAATTAAATGGCAGTGTGCCCAGAGGTAGACCGCGGAAAGAATGGTTAGAATGTGTAAATGAGACCCTAATTCGAAGAGACATAAGAATGAAAAAATGCATGTACAGGTTCGCGTGTAGGTTCGCGTACAGGAACATGTCCAGGATCCTCCGAGATTCCTTTACAGGAATTTGTAGCTGGGTATTGCTAAAGACGATATTCGCAAACTGATTTAAAAAACGCATCAAAATAACCTGCAGTTGGGTCGGGAAAACATTTTTCGCCCTTTAAAAAATTGTTAAACAATTTTTTACTGAAAATTTTAATTGCAAATATCTATTAAACTAGACCTGATAGCAACAAACGGACATAGGTCATTTTTGTTGATCAGTGTTATTTATAAATTCAGGTGTTTCTGGTAGTAAATAACTAAACTGTATTTAATAAGACTTGGCTGAAAATATTTGACAAAATGCCCCTCAACTTTTTTATTAATTCAAGAATATTTTTTCTTACCTATTTTTAATATTTTATAAAATTATTTTTATTGAAAAGGATTTGGCGTGGTGCAACGTGTTTTAATTTGTTAAAATCGTATATCCTTAATGTACCAAATTATAAAAGAAGGGTTGATGTAGTGGTTTCTGGGATAAGTTATGGCAAAGGAAGAGACTTGGAATAGAAGAGCTTAATAACAAGCAGATTTAAAATTCGAAGCAGCGCTACCAGGAGAGGAACGGAAACAAGTGGAAAGGTATTAATGAAGTTTATTGGCTAATTTATAATGAACTAAGTATGCAATCTAGCAAGCTAAGCGATCCCTTTTTTGTCATAATGTCGTATCTATCTAGAAACGAAGCTATTTGGCCAGGGAGATTATTTGCCCAGGGATGGGATCGTGCGACTTTTTCGAATTTTCTCGACTTTTTGAAGATAAATGCGACTAATCGACTTTCTCCCGTTTTTCTCAGAAGTTCGCTATACTTGATTTCAATTTAAATCAGAATGAAACTTTAAAAATTGAAAATCTAAACTGAAAATTGTACCATTTTAATTGAGAATATACAAAATTTAATAACTTCTCATTAATGCTTTATACAGTGAAACCTGGATTTAGTGTAGGTTTTTGGACTGACGGTGACCATAAATCTAGAGTCTCCGAACGTAAACAGTCAGGGGTGTATAAACCGTTCCCATTGCTTTTTATTGCGTGGTGAAAAATATTTTTAAAATTGTTTTTCTAATACGGAGACAAGGGTAAACTAAATATTTAACGGGGATGAGGAAGAAAGTTTGCTGTTATACGTTAAAACAAATGTGTTTCCTGCTTACGTACTTAACACGTTTACGGACCGTTGAGCATCTCGTTTAAAATGAGAGATTTCTCTTGAATAATCGGCCAAGATACTCTGTCGCTCGCTTGATTAAACCATTTCTAGACAGCAGCATCCAACAGCACATCACTTTTTTGCAACAAAACTCCTAGCAAAACACTTCAGAAGGGTAGCACGCACTTTTGCGTATAGCGCATAATGCGCATAACGCAGATTCATAACCAGACATACAAAGAAGTTATCTAACAGAAAATCACATAATTTTATAAATATTAGATTAACTGTCCACGAACAACACAGTTTTCACAATTCTCACGTCAACACTTGACAGTTTGAGATTACAAACAGTGGGACTCCGATGCTTGAAGTCGATCGGACCTCTCTTTCTACCATGCGAGATAGACGGAGACGATATGATTGTGTTCCAATGACAGGTCTTACTTTTCGTTTCGAAACGATAATACTCTCTCTCTCTCTCTCTTCGTAATGAAAGTTGTAATTTTGAAAATTTTCATCTTGTTGAAAATTCAACTTCTTTGTTGAAAAGTCATATTTTTTGGTAAAAAATGTAACTGTTTTATTGAAAATTTAACTTCTTAGATAGAAAATTCATTGTTTTGGATTGAAATGTCCTCCTTTATGGTATAAAAGGCATTATTTTGTTGAAAATTCATCTTTCTTATTTGAAAATTAACTTTTTTGTTGAAAATTTGACTGCCTTCTGAAAAGTTTGTCCTTTTGGCATGATAATTCAACTATTTAGTCAAAAATTAATCTATTTTGTTGAAAATTTGTTTGTTTTGATTGAAAGTCCAACTATTTGGTAGTGAATGCAACTTCTTGGTAAAAAAGTAACATTTCTTTTTTCATTTAAATTATTTGGTTACATTTTTTTTTAATTCAACTAATTGGTTAAAAATGTATCTTCCTTGATTAAAAACCAATTTGTTATTTGTGGTAGAAAATTTAACTGTTGTGTGGAACATGCGAATTTCTGGATACAAAATTCCTCCTTTTGGACTGAAAATGCCTCTTTTATGATAGAAAAAACTACTTTTTTGTTACAAAATTGATCTTTCTTGGTTGTAAATCTAATTTTTTTCTTGAAAACTCAACTTTCTTCTAAAAAATTGGTCTTTTTCTTGAAAATTCAACTATTTGGTTGAAAATTAATTATTTATTTTAATTCAACTAATTGGTTAAAAATTCGTCTTTCTTGATTGAAAACCAATTTGTTATTTTTGTTCACAAATTGAACTGTTTTGTTGAATATCCAACTTTTTGGGTAGAAAATTTATCTTTTATGATAGAAAAGTTATCATTTTGTTCAAAATTCATCTTTCTTATTTGAAAATTAACTTTTTGTTGAAAATTTGATTGTCTTCATAAACATTAGTCTTTTCTGGAATTAAAATGCAAATATTTAGATAATAATTAATATATTTTGTTGAAAATTTGTTTCTTTTGATTGAATGTCCAACTATTTGGTTTTAAATGCAACTGTTTGGTTAAACATAATTTTTTTGTTTGAAAACTCAAATAATTGTTTAAAAATTAAGTTTACTTGTTTCTTTGTTCCTTAAGTTATATAAATATGATTTTTCTAATATTTCTTAGAAAATTCAAAAAGATTTTTGAAAATGTCAGATATGTCAAATTAAAATTTCAACGAAAAAGTTCATTTTCAATCAAATAGTCGAATTCATTCAAAAAAGAAAATTTTACAACAAAATAGTTGAATCCTAAAACAAAAAAGAATTATTTTCAACCATTTGTATTTTTAACCAAAAAACATTAAATATTTTCCAAAAGAGACGAATTTTCTACAAAAAAATTAATTTTTCAACCCGAAAATATTAATTTTCCATAAAAAAGTTGATTTTCAACCACATTTTTGAATTTTCAAACAAATACATGAATTTTCTGTCGAAAAGATTATTTTTATACCAAGAAAAGACCAATTTTCAACTAAAATTATGAATCTTCAACCAAAAAATTAGTTTTCAACAAAGTAGTTCAATTTTATCCAAGTAGTTGAATTTTCAATAAAAAAGTCGAATCCTTAACAATAACTGTAATAGTTAATATTTCAATCCGAAGAGATTATAATTTAAAATCAAAAACAGTTGAATTCATAAAAAAATGTTCTACAAGATAGCTGAATCCTCAGCCAAAAAAGATTTTAATTTTAAACCAAATAGTTGCAATGTTAATGAAAAAAAAATTAACTTCCAATCAAAAGAGATAATTTTTCAATCCGAAGGAAGAATAAAATTTTGTATCGTAATTGTTTTAAAAATAATTATTTTCAACAAAAAAAGATTCTTCAGTCAAGGAAAAAAATTTAGGCTAATTATGCTTTGAAATGAAAAATAATTTTGAATAAAAAGTCAAAATTTCGAATAACTATTTATTTTTAAATGTTCTTTATTTATTTGCTATAAGGTTAAATTATAAATATAATTACCCTAAGTTTTTCGAGAAAATTCAAAAAGACTTTGGAAGCTTTCACATATTTCAAAAAAGAATTTAGACAATTCTAAAGAAAATTTGTTTATTTTACAAGATTTTTCACAATTTTAGGCAAGATTTGAGTCTTTTACATTGGCTTGAATTATGTCTAAAATTTTCTTAAAATCTTTGAGATTTATTTTTGACAATTTTGGAAATCTTACGTAATGCTTTGAAAGTCTCTTTAAATATTCTCTTAAAATAAATTTTGTAAGATAAAAAAAATTAAAAATTTTCCCAGAAATCTTGAGCAAATTTTTTCATTCTCTTGAAACCTTTCAAAATTCTCAAAAAGCTTCTTAATTTTTTAAAAATATTTTCAAACTTTAAATTATTTTAGAATCTTTTCAAAACTTCTGAAAGTTCGAAATATATTTTGTAATAATTCAAAGTTTTCCTAACATTTTTTAAAATCCTCAACAAATTTTAGAAAATTGTTTTAAAATCAAAGCATAAATAATAATTTACAATATTTAATTATTATCATTATATAAATAATAAATATAAATAATAATGAAAAAGAAAATGAAAAATGTTTCTTTTATTAATAATTTTTAGACACATTCAGAATTAAATTTTATCAAAGGGTTAATTGTGAATAGAATCCTTTTGTCATTTTTAAAATATTTAGTCAAAATATTAAGAACACAATATTGTTCCCTTTAATTATTAAAGAATCATGTGCAATTTAAATTTTCTCTTTTAAAAATAAGTTTTTAGAATTAAAATCCCTCGTTTGGAAATTGGAATTCAGAAAATTCGTTACAACTATTTTTTATATAAGATTATTACAAATTATTAAATGAACAAAATTAAGTTTCAATTCTATATTTAAATTCTTTAGGAGTCAAAGTTAATAAAGAAATAAACTTTAAGCAAAAAAATTTTGTGGATGCCCCTATTCTATTCACTACTTTTCATTTTTACTATTTAAAAAAAAAAAAAAAACCGCCACAATCGATTCATTCGATATTACTCAACACTCGTTTTATTTAAACTAAAATCTTTCAATTAATTTTATTTTAAATATGAAACATCCATATTACCTTATTAAACACCCAAAAATGTATTTTTCTTCCTAGATTAAGCATAAGTCATGAGTTTTAACGAGAAGAAGAATTTTAAAAGTTTTTCTCATGATAAGTAATATCGATACCCTCACCACGACCGCTCGAACGTATTTTGAAGAGTCAGTTTGTCGGCCGTCGCGGTTGAGTTCGGACGTGAATAAACCTGTTTCGAAGGATCGCGCCTTTTGCTACTGCGTTTGCGCTCGGGCCGCGCATTGGTTGGCCGCAGTTGGCGCGCAATTCAAAATTTGAATTAAAAACAGTTCTTGTAATTTGAATAAATAATTATTGAAAAATGCAGAAAAATGTATATAAATTGTACAACTTCTCATTTTAGACTTCTGACATTAAATATTTTGTGAAATATAAGTTATTCTTTGGAAGTCGAAGAAAATAAACTGTTATTTAAAAAATATATGTGTTATAAATTTTGTTTCTTGTCTAAAATCAAAAGTTGTACAATTCATATACATTCTTGTGCATTTTTCAATAATTATTTATTTAAATTACAAGAATTGTTTTTAATTCCAATTTTGAATTGCGCGCCAACCTAGGCCAACCAGTGCGCGGCTCGAACGCAAGCGAAGTAACGGTCGCCGCCGAGGTCGTGTTGTTTTGATGCAAATTTCTTTAGTTTCAAGCGATTTTTTATATTGTCTCCAATTTTGAAGCTGTGGATTTGGTCGGACTTCGTAAAAATTGAGAAGAATTGGTTGAACAAACTGTAAAATGTCCCGTTTCGTGTTAATTCGAATTATAGGTTGTCGCAAAAGCTCGCAAGCTCAGTTGGTCCGCCATGTTGGAGATTTAGGCGGGAATCGTGTTCGCTATTCCGCTTTTTTCGTGTTTTTCGGTACTCGGATCATAGTTAGTTATTTATTTAAGCTTTTTTCGATGATTGACGTATTTTCAGAAATAAAATTCGAGTTACTAAAGAAGCAAGATTAGACAATTTACATTTCAAAGATGTGGAAATTATTTATTAAAAAGGTGAATAATTTTTTTTCACCTCTTAAGTGCGCGGATGGATTTTTCGTACGGACCTGATGGACTTAGAACAGATTAATATGAGGCAGAAAATCGTAAGCTGGAACAAGAATTGTAAGAAAACTGTCAAAATTGTAAACATGCGCATTTATATAACAAAAGTAAAATTTCATGAAACGTTGGAAACGTTTCAAAATTTTCAAATATTCAAATATTATGGCGGGAAAATTAGAAATATTTTGAAAATGCTATTATTAGGCATTTTCACTTCATAGTCAGCTAACATCACTTCGTTAACTTCTGAGGGGGAAAACAATGGATCAAATGCATGGGATTCGCTCCATTTTTGCCTTATTTTGTTAATATCTTCGTAAAAACTAATTTTTTCGATATAAATGTATTTGAAAAATAGTTTCTATTTTTTAACTACTATTCAATGAAATAATAAAATGACAATAATTATTATTTATTACGAAGATATAACATAAATAAAGTTTTGTCCGATGCATTTGGTCGATTGTTTTCCCCTCAGCACTCAACGAAATGAAGTTGGCTGGTGGTTGAAGTGAAAATACCTAATTAGGCATTTTCACTTCATCGTCGGCTAAATTCACTTCGTAGAGTGCTGAGGGGGGAAACCAATGTACCAAATGCATGGGATTCAGTCAATTTTTGCCCTTTTTTGTTAATATCTTCGTAAAAACTAATTTTTGATGTGTAAACATCTTAGACCTCGATATGGGGAGTCGTACCTGAGTCCAGTGAAACCACGACTCGAAAGTGTAACGCAGGCCTCCGACACAAGCGTTGTGTCGCGTGTCAGAGACACTGAAGGAGCTCTCTCTCTCTCTCTCTCTCTCTCTCTCTCTCTCTCAAGTTTTAATTGTGACTCCCCACCCCCCTTACAAGCCATTGTTATTGTGCTCGGAAAGTGACCCAAAAACGGCAAAATAGCATTTTTCTATTAAATTCATACTAAAAACGGTATTCTTTGGATTTTTTTGACAAGAATTATTTTTAATTGATAAGGGACAAGTTTCCAAGTATTATTTTGTCATTATTTAAACAATTTCCATTTGTTTAAAAAATCTTTCTCCCTCAAATTGTAACAAGTTATTATTCTCTGGAATTTATATCTCGAAAATAATAATTTTCCACGACTTACAGAGAAAAATATTTTTTTTAAACGAATAATAATTGTTTAAAAAATTGTAAATGATTTACAAACAGGAGGAAAATATGCTGTGTCTAATTTGAAAAAAAGAAACAATTTTAAATATTTTTCTTATAATTTTTTAGTACTTACATGTGTAATAATAATGATAAGTGTCATAATAATGAATTTTTCATAATGAAATTTCAATTTTTATTATTCTTTTTCATGAAATATAATTAGCCTAATTCTAAATGCAGATGCGCAATATAAGTGCGATACAATGTGTTCTTTCAGAGAACTCATATCGGTCTGCATCTGGATTTTATAAACAAAGCTTGACTAAGCAGACCTGGAAGAGACTGCGTTTTAAGATCTAAAATAGTTTGAACAATCAATCAAGAAATTTGTAAGTGTTCAAAATTATATCATTTTCAAACAATTTTAACTTAAAAACAGTACAATTTAGTGATCATAAGTTGTTTCTTGAAAAATCTAAATTGAAAAATGTCATTTACAAATTATAAATTAAAACAAATGTAACAAAGCAACTTTTAAAGTTTACATTCAGCACCCTGAAATTCGAAAGATTCAAGTGTCACGTCCCGCGACTTTTATAATAATAATAACTAATTATAAACAATGGATTATAACTTCATAACATTTATATTCAATATATTATAACTACATAACATTTATATTCAATATATTATAACTACATAACATTTATATTCAATATATTATAACTACATAACATTTATATTCAATAATAAAACAACAAGCTGAAAGATCATATCCAATATCCAATTATTATTGTCAAAATCATATTATAAACAAACCTAATATTGCTAAGATCATTCGCGAATATCAGATTTGTAACGAACAACGCAATAGATCAAGATGAGATGTACGCATCAACTTTCGCACAACAAACAGGCACACGCTAATCAAGAAGACATAAATTAATCAACAAGCTAACCAGAAAAGCTAGCTGCATTTTGTTTCCTATACGCTTACAAAATGCTGGTACCTATAGAATTTACATAGCACAGTAAACGAAAATAAGCGATACACATAAAATTCTCGCCTATTCAACACAAGAAATGGGCACACAATAATCAAAGGACCATAAATTAATCAACGAAGCAATCATGAAAACTAGCCACATCTTCAATCCTATACGTTTTCAAATGCTGGTACCTACAGCACATATACAGTACATTAAAACTAAAATGAGCGGGCTACATAGAATTTGCAGAACTAACACAGCCATCAAACACACATTAATTGAAGAGCTATAAATTAATCAGCAAGCCAACCCTAAGAACAGACCAGATTTTCAGTCCCATACGTTTACAAAATGCTGGTACCTATACTATTCATCTACATGATTTAAGCATCTTGACCTACTTATGCCTATGCAACGGACACCAGCATCTTCGATACAAAAGCAATAAATATCTCAATCGAGATGACAGTTGTAGGAGGGTGACTCTCTCACAAATAACACACGCAAACTTATGTCCTTCTACGCATTAGAATATCTCAGGCTTTGTCATCTAGGAAGGGATACCATATATTTTGGTAACTGCCCCATTCTCCATATTTGGGCACATCACGATTCCTCATCGCTGATTGGCTATCCTATTTATTAACCCTCTGGATTAAGAAGGGATATAATGCATATTAGCTACTGCGACACTTTCCGTATATGGGCATACATATAATTCTCGATGCCCATTGGATAATTAAATCCCTACCACTCTTAATTATCAACACTAATTGGAACCATGATGAATCCCTTCCTACTTCTAATACCAATCACCCCTATGGCAATCTTAGGAGGGATCTTGTATAAATACCGCAGATTTGGAAGCAGAAATCAGTTTAGTTAGTTTCAGTTTAGGAACTTTAACCAGTCTACCCAGTTTAAACACTCCATCGGTTAAGACCCACCACCCAGTACTACAATAAAAGTCATCGAGACCCTAAACTCCGGTCCGAAATACTCGGCCCGTCAACCTCTTCTAAAGTTTAACTTCTGGTCAGCTCAGTGTCCATTCTTCGATTCTCGCCCCCTACGGGTCCGACATACAGCCCATACATTCAATTGAGGAAGCACTCTTCCTTTCTACTGGCGAGAGGGTGAAACACGTCATCAACAAAATAAATAAGTAAGTAATAAATTACCTCACTTTCTGACTTTCATTTCTTCTACTTTATCGTTTGTTTGATTAGTCATCCCTGTTTAAGGTGGACTAAAACTAAACGAGAAGAGAAAATCGAAGCAAGAGCACTCCAGCTGCATCAATTCAAACTCAAACTTGTACTCCATCTCAGTCAAATTGCAATTATTCAAATAAACTTCAATTAATTTATATTCAAGTTTAAATAATTTATTCCTGTAAACAGTAGTTATCCTCATCCCAGTTTTTTAATTAATATTAAAATCTAAAACGAGGAACCATCAATTATTTAACAAAATATAAGGTAAGCTATGTCCATTAAGACGTAACACAAGGTTTATTTTATTTTAAATAATTCATTTTTATTTTGTTTATTTTTGAATATTTGATTTCTTATTTTAAATAAACAGTCAAATATTGTTAAATATTGAAACAAAAAATTTTTAATTAAAAATTTTCAAACTGTATGCTTAAAAAATGGAGTATTTTAGAATGCAATAATATTTGAATAAAATTTGAAAGTGAACAAAAGCATTTAATTATGAATATATTAATTAAAATGTTTTTGAAAATTTGAAAAAAGATTTTGAAGTTTCAATCGGATGCATACATTTCATTAATCACTAAGGCTTTCGAATTGAAATAGTTCAATTTTTAACGTAAAGATCTATAAATTATTTAATTATGAACAGATTCAGAATCGTCTTATAAAATGAATTTGATTATTATTCTATTGTTAAGAGTCGAACTATAGTTCAATTTTTAAATTAAATACCTAATTTATATTTACAGTTTATCAACTTAACATTTTTCTTTTTTTGTCAAAGTTAACCCGTGCCCTCGAGCCTTTGAAATTAACATGGGGGTTTAAATGGGAAGACCTTGATTTTCAAAAAAATGGAAAAAAGATCTACCTGTTATAAACTTTTTGTGAATTAAAGTATTAAAAAAGTATTAAAATTATTCTTTGAACATGCGATAAGATGTTCAGTTTTCTATTAAATTCATACTAAAAACGGTATTCTTTGGATTTTTTTAACAAGAATTATTTTTAATTGATGAGGGACGAGTTTCCAAGTATTTTGTAAATAATTTTTAATTATTCAAACAATTATTATTTGTTTAAGAATTATATTTTTCTTGAAATCGTGGAAAATTATTGTTTTCGGGATATAAGTGATAGATGTTATGTATGTTAAGAATGTTTTTTACATAATTGGTCATTATTTAAACAATTTCCATTTGTTTAAACAATCTTTCTCCCTCAAATTGTAACAAGTTATTATTCTCTGGAATTTATATCTCGAAAATAATAATTTTCCACGTCTTACAGAGAAAAATACATTTTTTAAACGAATAATAATTGTTTGAACAATTGTAAAATATTTAAAAAATATTTGGAAACTCGTCATTTATCGATTAAAAATAATTCATGTTGAAAATACAAGAAATACCGTTTGTAGTATGAATTCATTAGAAAACTGCTATTTTGCATTTTTTCGGTTTCTTTTTCATTCTGTTTTGAGAATTCCCGCCAAGTATGTAAAGTCTAACAGGAGGAAAATAGGCTGTGTCTAATTTGAAAAAAAGAAACAATTTACAATATTTTTCTTATAATTTTTGAGTACTTAGAAGTGTGATAATAATGATGAGTGTCATAATAATGAATTTTCCATAATGAAATTTCAATTTTTATTATTCTTCTTCATGAAGTGAAAATTTACAAGATTTCAATTTCAGTTAACGTTTACCGAAGATGTTTACACATAAATCTGTCTTGGATCGTAGTTTAGGAGGCACGTGATGTTTTTTTCTATATAAGTGTAATTGAAAAATAGTTTTTATTTTTTAAGATCTATTTAATGAAAAAATAAAGTTAGCTGGTGGTTGAAGTGAAAATACCTAATTGTTATTAAATTCAAACATTTAATTCTGTATTAATATATATTAAAATTAATATATCAATGGTAATATTAACATTACTATGATGTAATATTAATATAAATATTGAATTCTGTATCAAAACGACGCCATTACCAGGGTGGTCTAAATTTATACCTGTAAAAATCAGACTATCTATTTTAGGTGATCGACCCCCCCCCCCCCCATTTGTTCTTATTCTGGAAAAATAAATTCCTTTTTTTTCTTCAAATAATATTTTTTGTTTAGGATATTTGGAAATTATTTAAAACAGTTTCATTTTTTGAAACAATTTTCATCTGTTTAAACAATTTTCATTTGTTTAAACAATGTTATTTTGTTTAAACAATTGTTTTCCTCTGTAAATCTTGAAATTTTTCTACTTTCTGGAATCAATAACGCAATTAATGAACGATAAGAGTGACATTTTGTGTGAAAGACAGTTTACAATTATTGAAACAATTTTCATTTGTTTAAACAATTTTTCTCCTGTAAATCTTAAAAGTATATTATTTTCTGGAATTATTGACACAATTAACAAATGTCGAGAGTAATTGTTTTACGATATTTCGCAATTATTTAAACAAGCTTCATTTGCTTAAACAATTTTGATTATTTTTAATAATTTTTCTCCTGTAAATCGTAAAAAGTTATTATTTTCTAAAGTTAATGACACAATTAACGAATGTTGAGATTAATCTTTTTTTAACTATATTTGGGAATTATTTAAAAAAATTTCATTTGTTTAAAAAATGGTTTTCTCCTATAAATCTCGAAAGTGATATTTTGTGTAAAAAACAGTTTATAATATTATTTAATCAATTCCCATTTGTTTGAACAATTTTCGTTTGTTCAAAGAATTTTGCTCCAGTAAATCGTAAAAATTGATTATTTTCTGGAATTAATTACACAATTAACGAATGTTGAGAGTATGTAGTTTTTTAAAACTATTTGGCAATTATTTAGACGATTTTCATTTGTTTAAACAATTGTTTTCCCCTGTAAATCTTAAAATTTTGCTACTTTCTGGAATTAATAACGCAGTTAATGAATGCTATGAGTGATATTTTGTCTAAAAAACAGTTTATAATATTATGTAATCAATTTCCATTTGTTTAAACAATTTTTTTTTCTTCAAAATATTGTCGCGTATTCAAACAATTTTCATTTGTATAAACAATTTTACTCCTGTAATTCGTAAAAATTCATTATTTTCTGGAGTGAATCACACAATTAACGAATTTTGAGAGTAATTTTTTAAAAACTATATTTGGCAATTATTTATACAATTTTCATTTGTTTAAACAATTGTTTTCCCCTGTAAATCTTAAAATAATGCTACTTTCTGGAATTAATAAAGCAGTAATGAATGTTAAGAGTGATATTTTGTGTAAAAAACAGTTTATAATATTATTTAATCAATTTCCATTTGTTTAAACAATTTTCATTTGTATAAACAATTTTACTCCTGTAATTCGTAAAAATTGATTATTTTCTGGAATGAATAACACAATTAACGAATTTTGAGAGTAATTTAAAAAAAACTATATTTGGCAAATATTTATACAATTTTCATTTGTTTAAACAATTGTTTTCCCGTGTAAATCTTAAAATTGTGCCACCTTCTGGAATAAATAACGCAGTTAATGAATGATAAGAGTGACATTTTCTGTGAAAGACAGTTTACAATTATTTAAACAATTTTCATTTGTTTAAACAATTTTTCTCCTGTAAATCTTAAAAGTATATTATTTTCTGGAATTAATGACACAATTAACAAATGTTGAGAGTAATTGTTTTACGATATTTCGCAATTATTTAAACAACCTTCATTTGCTTAAACAATTTTGATTATTTTTAATAATTTTTCTCCTGTAAATCGTAAACAGTTATTATTTTCTAAAGTTAATGACACAATTAACGAATGTTGAGATTAATCTTTTTTTAACCATATTTGGCAATTTTTTAAACAATTTTCATTGGTTTAAAAAATTGTTTTTCCCTGTAAATGTCGAAATTTTGCTACTTTCTGGAATTAATAACGCAATTTATGAATGCTATGAGTGATATTTTGTGTAAAAAACGGTTTATAATATTATTTAATCAATGTCCATTTGTTTAAACAATGTTGCTCCTGTAAATCGTAAGAATTGATTATTTTCTGGAATTAATGACACAATTAACGAATGTTGAGAGTATGTAGTTTTTTAAAACTATATTTTTAGAAATTATTTAAACAATTTTCATTTGTTTAAACAATTGTTTTTCCCTGTAAATCTTAAAATTTTGCTACTTTCTGGAATTAATAACGCAATTAATGAATGCTAAGAGTGATATTTTGTGTAAAAAACGGTTTATAATATTATTTAATCAATGTCCATTTGTTTAAAGAATGTTGCTCCTGTAAATCGTAAGAATTGATTATTTTCTGGAATTAATGACACAATTAACGAATGTTGAGAGTATGTATTTTTCTAAAAACTATATTTGGCAATTATTTAAACAATTTTTATTTGTTTAAACAACTGTTTTCCCCTGTAAATCTTAAAATTTTGCTACTTTCTGGAATTAGTAACGCAGTTGATGAATGCTAAGAGTGATCTTTTGTGTAAAAAACAGTTTATAATATTATTTCATCAATTTCCATTTGTTTAAACAATTTTCGTTTGTTCAAACAACTTTCGCTTGTTTAAACAATGTTGCTCCTGTAAATCGTAAAAATTGATTATTTCCTGGAATTAATGACACCATTAACGAATGTTGATAGTATGTAGTTTTTTGAAACTATGTTTGGCAATTATTTAAACAATTGTTTTCCCCTGTAAATCTTAAAATTTTGCTACTTCCTGGAATTAATAACGCAATTGATGAATGATAATAGTGACATTTTGTGTGAAAGATAGTTTAAAATTATTCAAACAATTTTCATTTCTTTAAAAGATTTTTCTCCTGTCAATCTTAAAAGTATATTATTTTCTTGAATTAATTGTCCCAGTAAAAGTTAAATTCTACAGTAAGAAAACTCCTAAATACTAGACTGGTCTACTATATGACGCAGAATTTCATCTATACGATGTGAGCTTAGAATTTCCCGAAACAACTGAGATAGTAGGGACTACTTATCATATTTCATGCGGCTTTTTGTTTCAATTAAAAAAAGGTTTATTTAATTTAAAGAAATGGAAAATATTTACCTTATTGATTGAAACAAATAATTTGTGTAGTACAATTTGTTGAATTTAAACAAAAAATTGGCTTTTATCAAACAACGCATTTGTTTAAAATCTATTTGAAATAATAAAAATATATTTTTTAATTCAAAGAAAAAATACAATGCACATAAGTGTTATGAAGTGCCGCGAGGCATGTTAAGGCGCTGCCGCACAGTGAGTTTTTTTACAAAATTTTGTTCAAAATTCTGCTGACTGCTCAATTTTTGACCGATTCTAATACATTTTTTTATTAGAATTAGAAAACTAACCTAAAAAATATGAACTGGCCAAGGTAGCTGAACCGCGAAATTTCGAAACTTTTAAAATAATGAAATCGGTCATATCTTCACACACAAACCTCAAACACTCAAATCTCAAACCCACGAACCTCAAACCCGTAAACCCACAAACCTCAAACCCACAAACCTCAAACACACAAAAATTGTACCTCAAACCCACAAGCCTCAAACCCACGAACCTCAAACCCACAAACCCTCAAACCCACAAACCTCAAGCCCAAAAACCACAAACGCACGAACCTCAAACACATAAACCTAAAACCAAAAATCTACAAACAGCAAACCTACAAACCTCCAACCCACAAACCTCAAACCCACAAACCTCAAACTCCCAAACCCGTAAACCCACAAACCTCAAATCCACAAACATGAAACCCCCAAGCCCATAAACCTACAAAACTCAAACCCACAAAAATTAAACCTCATACCCGTAAAACCGCAAACCCAAATACCTTAAACCCATAAACCGTAAACCCATACATCCATAAACCCTAAACCTAAAACCCATAAACCCTAAACCCTAAAGGTTGGTGGATTTGTGGACTATTCTGCATGATGTACTTATATGTTGAGTTTTATGAACATGGGGTTTGATGTTTGCGGGTTTGCTGTTTGTGGGTTTGAGGTTTGTGGATTTGTGGTTTTAGGTTTATGTGTTTGAGGTTTGTGGGTTTGAGGTTCGTGGGTTTGAGGTTTGTGGGTTTGAGGTTCGTGGGTTTGAGTTTTGTGGGTTTGGGGGTTTGAGGTTTGTTGGTTTGCTGTTTGCGGGCTTGTGGATTTGTGGTTTTAGATTTATGTATTTGAGGTTTGTGGGTTTGCTGTTTGTGGGTTTGCTGTTTGTGGGCTTGTGGATTTGTGGTTTTAGGTTTATGTGTTTGAGGTTTGGGGTTTTAGGTTTATGGGCTTGGGGGTTTTAAGTTTGTGGATTTGAGGTTTGTGCGTTTGAGGTTCTTGGGTTTATGGGTTTGGGGGTTTGAGGTTTGTGGGTTTGAAATTTGTGGGTTTGAGGTCTGAGGGTTGTGGGTTTGAGGTATAATTTGTGTGGGGTTGAGGTTTGAGGTTCGTGCGTTTGAGGTTTGTGGGTTTACGGGTTTTTGGGTTTGAGGTTCGTGGGTTTGAGGTTTGTGAGTTCGAGGTTTGTGAGTAAAGATATTACCGATTTCATGGTTTTGAAAGTTTCAAAATTTTGTGGTTCAGCTACCTTGGCAAGTTCATATTTTTTTAGGTTAGTTTTTGCAGAAAACTAAAAAAGTAGCAGTGCTACATGCAATTATAATTCGTTACGAGTATTCAAAGAAAAAATTTATTAGAATCGGTCAAAAATTGAGCAGTCAGCAGAATTTTGAACAAAATTTTGTAAAAAAAACTCACTGTGTGCCGGCCTAAAATCTGAATTGAATGATCCTTTGATTGTTTTCATGGCGTTGATCTTTTCGACGGTGTGGTGTGATACTAATGGTTCTCATTTACTGGAAAACTAAAAATGCATTGGAAATGGACCTAATAAGTCTATTGTTGGAAATACTTGAATCTTGGGGCATTACCTTGGATATAATTGAAGATTTTTCAGGTAAATAAGTTCTTCACGTTCCAGACGACTAGAGGTTCATGTCTTGGCCGCGTGGAGCGCTATATCACTGGTTAAATCCATCTTTTGGCGTCACTGGTTTATTGAGTAAAACTGTTTTAGTTGACGCACTTACTGGTTTACCCAGTCGAATCACTGGTTCACCAGTGATACCTCAAAATACTAATTCAACCAGTGATAATTTCACTGGTTCAGTTTATGAGAGCAGGCTAGAACGTATGGTCAGCCGCTAATGATTGGCTGATCAGCCACTAGTTAATGCTCTATTAGCAACTAGCCGGTATTGTGGTTCAATTTCTGATGTTATATGAACATTTCATGTTTCTTTTTACAGCTCGAAGTGATCCTGGTGACTCAAAGAGAACAATCTTCACCGGTAAGTTTTAAATCCGTCATAATTTTATTTAGGATAAATTAATAAGGCTAAAGAAATATTAAGGCAAACTTTACGGCAAGGAAATTTTTGTACTCAATGAGTGAAAAAATGTATACAAATTTAGATAAAAAGGAAAATGACTTATAAAGAGGTTCCTATTATTTTTGCGATATTACTCAGCAGGTGCTATGATGATAAAACGGTACAATATCTCGTATATGGGTAATTGTCAAATTGCAGGCAAATTTTAGCACCTACAGTGGTAATCACATTATTAGGAATTAAATATTTAATAACGGAAATTGATCTTATCACATCTAAAAATTTTAAATCCAAAATGGCACTTTTAAAAATAAAAAATAATAATGAAATTCGTACATGAAATAAGGGAAGTGCATTTGAGGTTAGGAGTTTGATGAAAGAGAGCCCGAGCTTTTAAAAAGTTCAAAAGCGAATACTGTAACGCATGCCATTTAGGAAAAACGAAATATTTAACTATTGTAGATAATTTTTTCGAATATAAGTAAGGTGACGCAATAAATTAAAAGTCTAATTGTTACTTTTATTTTGTTATTTCAATAAACACGTTTTAAATTTCATATTTGGAAACAACGTGACTGTAGTACAATTAAAGATTCAACATTCACTAAAACTATTCACATGGTTTATTTGCAGTCTTTCAAATTTATTAAAATCTATTACATCGTGTCACATACTAACTAAGAAACTGAGTAATAAATTATGCTTCCACTTTTACCAAAATTGAGAATATGAGAACTCATGAAAATACCACAGGTGCAAGGCAAACTACATCAAATTACCTATTTTCTAACATTTTCATATTAGAATCTCAGCACCTTTTAGCTGTAATAACAAATTTACCTACATACACTGTAATATAATTTCCAACACATCTCTTCCTTTCTAATTGACTTATTTAGCTCATTTCTTGAGATGCGTATATTTATAAATAGAGGTTAGGAAACAGTAAACAAACCGGCCCACCTGATCCACGCGCATAAAAGCAATCGTACGCTCTTCTATGGCACCGTACGGGAATGATACGATAAAAATGAGAAAGTTTAACCTATTTTAATATTTATAAAAAAATAACAGATTTTAATCATAAAAAGTCACCTAATCGTGAAAGAAAACACCGCTGAGCAAGTAACGGAATGGTTTTTATATATTTTTTTCACTCCAAAACTGGTTTTTAACGCACGTACGGGAATGACGTTTTGGTTGTCAAAATGCACTATTCATTTTTAATATCGAATTCACAAAAAAAAAGAGTTAATATTTTAAGCTCAATTTTATAGAATGTTGTATTAAACAATACGCTTAATATTTCTGTATTTATTATTTAACTGTAACTACAATATTTTACTAGAAAAAAGACGTACGGTAATGACGTCTGAAATGACAAAAATCGAGGGACAGACTTTAAGGTTTTTACAATATTATTTGTTTGAGTTGAAAAATGTGCATAAATTAAATTTACGTTCATCTAAAGTTTACAAACTCAATACGTTAAGCGTTTTTCAGGGAGAAAATCAGTTTATCCTGGTGCAAAGTGAGGTTGGAACGCCGTACGGTAATGACGTTTGTGATGTTCTTATATTAAATTAAAGTAAATAGGAACAGAAATAAAAAAAAAGAACTGACCATTTCGTAGAGGACGATAATAAGTATTTATTAAATTAAAGAAAAAATCAGTACAAGTTTCTGAGTTAATGTTATATTACTGGGACCTCAAGTTTGCCTTCAATTTGACAATTACCCATATATTGATTGCTGGCTAATTTTATATTTCCTAGTACTTGAAAGATTAAAGTCGGTTTTATTTAAAGAGGAGTCTTCTATCAACCCATATCCAAATTAAATTATCGGGAAAAAATAATATAATATGCGTTCATAAAGGGTGCATAAAACCATTTATCTCTATTCATCCCTGCATATTACCCTCTCCCTTTACATTATTCGCTTTGCCATTTGTCCATATCGAGACCCTCCCTAAACGTATTTTCATTATTCACTGAGAAAAATAGAGGGTCAAAGTTAGAGAGTCAGTCAGATCTTCTAGACCTAGAATCTAGATGGTCAAAGATGCCTTCCATAATTTTTTCCACTAGTCAGAGAGACTCATCTTATGGCAGGTCTGACTATTAGAAGAAGTTCAGACTCACTATTAGGATAATCAGGGTATCCTTCCGGGATGGTTAATACTATCATTTTGTTCTCATGAATTTCGACGACCTGCGGAGAATCAGGTGAACCGTCGCAGGAAGTCCATTAATCATTGCGCGACAGACATGCGCTTTAAAATCAAAAGGTCCGGACCATTTTCGGGGTGAGCGAATGTCGATAAGCTCTTGAGCGTCATATTTGTTGTGTATTGAATTCAAAAACAGATTGTTAATAAGTTGAAACTGCTTTCCGATATTTCGAACATGCGTGGAGAGTGAAGTGCATAAGAGAGAACATTGTGGAAAATGGATTAAGTTTTTTCTTTTGACTGTTCAATTTCATATTTGATGCTTACAAGGGATGAAGGACAAAGGCGTCACTCATCGCTCAGCAATCGATTAGTTGGTACCTTGTCGTTTTTGCCTAACAACGTGCTAAAAATTGCATCATTCATTGATGATGCAGGAATAGGAGTAACGAGATATGTGACACGCATTTATATCAGTTCCTGAATTTACCCCAGTGCTTGTAATCTTACAATTCAGTGTCTTGACGCCCTGTCCTTAGCCTATTGTGCTCCAAGCAATATCCTTAGCGAAAAAAATGGAAAGGCTCGGAAAGATTTCGAAAAGAGTTAGGAAAGAAATTTCGTTCCGAGCCTTACCGAATTTTATGTGAACTTAGCTTCTGATTTTTTTCTGACCGTCGAGCTGTTGCACTTACGGAACCTTTCCGAGACTTTCCGGATGTCCCACTTCCGACTCCTTTCCGATCATTTCCGAATGTATCACTCTCCGAATCCTTTCCGAATATTTACGAATGTTTCCGATTTCTTCCCGAATGACTCCATTTTACTCTTTCTGAATGTCTCCAATTTCTTTCCGAATAAAATTAAAAAAAAATATTTTCTCGTAATAATAATTTATTTTCATCTTCAAAGAATTTTAAATTGCAGTAATCTTATTGATTCCTGTTGAATGTTCCAAATTTCAAATATTCAATTTTGCCAGCTCTTATTTGTAATTGCTACACAGAAAAAACTGGCGGGTCGCGAAAGTTGCGGCTTAAATAAAATTTGATAACTTTTCGAACTTGAACTCTAACAGAAACCTGTAGAGACCCAAAAGGGTTCCTTTAGAGCACTTGAACAGAACAACATGAAGGCGTATTCACAAACCATCCTCTTGCAAAGGGGATTTGGTAAGTTAGGGATTTACAAGATTTATCGACTGATGACTTAAGACTAAAGTTTCTTGGATATGAATACGGCTTTATGTTTACAAGTTTGCTACATAGCCTGCAAATTATATTTTTCAAGTAATTATCTACCCCGTAGTACTCCTTTAGAGCCCTGTAGGAAAGTGTTATGAGAGTTGACCGTGGCCGAGTGGCGGCGCCACCTATGCCGTTGGGCTAGTTTTCAAATAATGCATGGAAAAATGTTCAAGATATTTTTTTTAAGTGATAAAAATCATTTTCTTGCACTTTTATGCACAAGACAATGGATCTTTTAGATTTATTATCAAAAGCTAATTATTCAAGTAACAGGCCTCACAGTCCCTATGGGATAAAATATAGGAACCAAAAGGTACTTCTTGTCACAGTCATAGGGTACTTTTTTCGCGCTCAAAGGGTAACAAATTCAGGATAAATTCATAAGACTTCAAAACAATTCAAATTAAATTCAGAAAAATTCAAATGAATTGAAAAAAATGTAAAAAAAAAATCAATTGATTTCTGTGAAATTTGAATAAATTTAGACTAATTTCAGGGAAACGAGAAGAATTCGATGAACTTCATGAAAATTCCAGGTGAATTAAAAAAAAACCAAATGAATTGAAAACAATTTTAAAATATTAAAATACTTCATTGAATTCACTAACTTTGAAATGAGCTTAGAAGAATCTTGAAAATGCCAAGGAATTTGAAAAAATACATTAAAATATTTAAAATCCTCTGATTATTTTATCAATTCATCCTCAGGATCAATTAAATGAAAACTTTTAAAAATTCAAAAAAATCCATTAAATTGAGTTTTAGATCAATTCAAGTGAATTAAAAAATTCAAAAGAATTTAAAAGAAATCAGGGTAAATTAATAAGAATTCATGGTGAATTCCAAAAAATAATTTCAAATCTTTGAAACCCTACGAAATAACTTACTTTTCTTGAATAAATTCTTTAAAATCCACTAAAATGTTATGAAATTCCGTGAAATTCTTTGAAATCTGGTGATATTTCCTAAAATCCTGGAAAATTTATTAAAATGCCTTGAGAGTTTTAAAAAACCCTTAAAATCATTGAAATCCTCCGAAATCTTATAAAATCCTGTGAAATCTTTCAAAATATCTTAAAATCTGATATGTCCTATAAAATCGTTTCATATCTTCCCAAGTTTCAGAAAATTCTTTATCCTAAAATATTGCAAACGCTTTGAAATACCTTTAAATTAATTAAATTAATACAAAATTCCTCAAAATATTTCATATTAAAAGCTCTTAAAAATGTTTTAGAAGTTTTAAAAATACCCTAAAATCTTATAAATCCCATCATTATATTATTATCGAGGTGAGATAATTATTAATGTTATAAATTAAATTTATTTATAACGATAGTAATTTTTAATTCGTAGTAAAGTTCTTTGTAATTGGACACCTTCTTTGATATAGTGTTAATTACTATATTAGTTTTAAAAATAAATTTGTTCTACGAGAAAACGTCAACATTTAATTTTTTTTGTAACATGTTGGTAATTGTTATGCGTCGATAATGTTAACTATCACATAATAAATTATAAACACTATATGACTCAAACGATTTAAGTGGTACTAATTATAATTTTTAGAAAATGCGGAATTTTTTAGTTTATTATAAAATTGTTAATGACAACAAAACTGATTATTTTTTAATACTTGTTAATTTTTCTTGTACTCATTTAACACGGCTCGGAACGGGTTACATTTTAGTAGCTTAGTTACTTTTTTGATCCGCGGTTACGAAATAGTTACTTATTTTATGAAAAGGTCACTTTTGGTTACATTTTTTGCCCGAAATAACTAAGTGAATTAATTCATTAAGGCCATGTGACGAGTGGGTCACGTGACCGGATTCCTACCCTACCGACACTTTTTTTCAAAATCAACTTACGTTGACACGAAACGCGATATCGAGTTGAAAATTTGGGATAATAAATAAGAAGCGCTAAGAAAGGCGGCTCTGGTTCTAAATTTTAATAATTATGAAAAAAGCAAAAAAAAAAATTATTTACAAAAAACACTTTTTTCATAATTATAAAAATTTAGGACCAGAGCCGCCTTTCTTAGCGCTTCTTATTTATTATCACAAATTTTCAACTCGATATCGCGTTTCGTGTGAACGTAAGTTGATTTTGAAAAAAAGTGTCGGTAAGGTAGGAATCCGGTCACGTGACCCACTCGTCACATGGCCTTAATCGTATTATTTAAAAACTGGTGAAAAATGTAAAAATTCAAATTTGTTCAAATATGGCTTAAGTGAATCAATTGAATTATTATGAATCCTCATAAAAATTGCAATTGAGCTAAAATTGCTAGTTTTTAATTAAAAATTTAAATCTTTTTGGTTGAAATATCGAACTATGTATTATATTTTTCGATAAGAATTTATCTTCTTTGGTTGAAATTCGGTTAAAAGTTGAACGATTTTTGTTAAAACTTAATTTTTTTGTTGAAAATTCATAATTTTAGTTGGAAATTCGTCTTTTTTGGTCGAAAATTAATCTTCTTGTTTGAAAATCACCCTTTTGTTTAAAAATACATAATTTTTTTTGAAAATTCATCTTTCTGGTTAGAAATGTACTTATTTTGTTGAAAATTCGTCTTTTTCGGTTGAAGATTTCCCTGTTTTCGTAGAAAATTCAACTGTTTGGTGGACAGATAACTTTTTTATCAAAAATCCATATTTACTGGATGAAAATTCAACTCTTTTGTAAAAATCGTTCTCTTTCGGTTATTGAAAAATAACCTACTTTATTGAAAAATCCTTTTAGGTAAAAAATCTTACTTTTTGGTTACTTTTTTGCCACATTATTGTTACTTTTCGGTTACCTTTTTGAGAGAAGTATGGTTACTATTTTACTATTTTTTGACGCTTGGGCAGTTCCGAGCCCTGATTTAATTGAATTAATTATTGTTTTTGTTATCATTATTGTCATCATTCTGCCGCTCCAGGTCTTTATTACTTAAAAAATAAGCTTTTCGTAGTGACAGAATATTTTCAGATTTACATCTAAAAGCATAGTGCATTTGACCATTTTTTTCAGTAATTAATAATTTAAAAGATGTCTAAAATATGAAAGATCCATTTTCTTGCGCATAAAAGCATGAAACAAATTTTTGTATCCCTAAAAAAAACATTTTTAATATTTTTCCCTGCATTATTTGAAATGTAGCCCACCGCCATAGGTGGCGCCGCCACTCGGCCACGGTCAGCACATGGTACACTTTTATTTCAGACTGCCACGGGGCTGTTCATTATATCTATGCTAATTGTGATAATATTTTTTACTTTAATTCTCTTCATTAAATTATGTCCGCCAGAGTTTTATTACATGTGTGCTTTAACGTAAAAGTTGTGTTATTAAATAGATAAAATGTCGAGGTGGGCAATGCGATAAAAAAGGGTATTTGGAAAAAGTCTCTATTAAAATTAGGTTCCTTTGGAGGTCCAACTGGAGTCTCATTTGGAACAAATGCATCGCTTTGGGTTCCTTTTCAGCAAAAGGGGTTCCTTTTTGTTGCAGTTCCTTAGGAACGAAAAATTGGTTCTAATAGAAACCCCCGTTCTTTCTGTGTAGAGGGTCGATTGCATTATATCATATAATATCGGGCCGAAACTTGAGCCAGTTATGGTACTTCTCATACAAAAAATTAATTCATTTCAACAAATATTTATTAAAGTGAAGGGGGTACAATTTTTGAGCTTTTGATGCAAAGACTTATTTTCAAACATTTGTAACTTTTTTCCTGATGCATCCCCCCCACGAGTGATTGGGAAGGGTTAAGGGTGTGACCTACATTATTTCTGTGACTCATCACAGGCATGCCTTCCGGCTCCACATGAGAGATTTGAAGGGGTTAGGGATGTGATCTAAATTATTTCGGTGTGAACATAATTGAAGGCAGAACCTTTTGGGAACAATACCCAAAACTTTTTTGTGCATTTTAGGACAAGGAAAAAAGTTTGTATTAATTTGCATAGGATTCTTAAGAACATTTCTTTGGAGGTATCGAGGAAAATCATTTTTGATTCAGTTTAATTTTGTTCCTCAGTATACTCCTTGTTTTTGCAACATGAAATATATTTTTCCTAATAATTGTAGTCTAATTGCAATAAAACTAGATATAATCTAAGTTAATGACTTCACTGCAAAACATTCTGACTGTATCTTTAATTGAATCAGTGTACACTTGAGAATTTTAAAACTCAATTTACAGGGAATGCTTCTCGATAAAGCCTTTTCATACCCGAGTAGTCAATGACATCTTTGTCTTCCGTGGTGCCAAGTATGTATCTGAAATCCATATCGGATTTGAGTTCAGAAAGGGAATCCAGTCGTAATCCTTTATAATTTGAGTTAAATGAGGTTAACGAGTGGTCGATATTCCCTCGATGAGAAGAAATAGAATCAACAACTCTCTGGTTGTGATTAGAGGTCCCTCCAGGTTGGAAAGTTCGCAAGTTTTAATTAGTGTGTCTATATGTAGTGCTTGTACGATAATAATGTTACTATCCTGTTTTGTTTGCTAAATTAAGCTCAAGCGAGGTCTCTTGATGCTCTTGCTTGCCTCACCTTCTTTAGAGTCCCAGGTGGGATCTCACTATGAGGGGATCTTAATGTACTTATTCGTTTTACGTGAAGAATTCATTAGAACCGAATATATTGTTGGAACTTGGCTCAGAGATAGACTCGAAGAACTCGCATGTTGATTACAAATCCAGAGAATTAGCATTTCTTGTAGGAGTATATCCCGAGTTTGCAAATTAAATTCATAAGCAAGTGCAGCTCATATTGGGGAGGGTGGGTATGTTTCGCGAAACATCGGACTGTATAAACCGAAGAGGAAGATATCACTACTAAACAAAAAATTAGTCAACGTAGGCGCCATGCGCCTAGAAAAACGATCATATTTTAGCATCCACTCCCCTCACTTGCCCCTTATCCCCCTCCCTTTAACTCCTCCCAATATCCTCTACTCCTTTTCCCTCACTTACCTCGCTTCCCCTTCGCTGCTTCCCCGCACATGCTTGTCATCATAAGCCCTGCTCTTCCCCTTCCCTACTCCCCCTCCCCTATTGTGTGTGTGTCTGTCTGCCTGTGTGAGGTTGAGATCAAGGCCGTTCAGTTGAGCTTCTAGAACATTCCTGATGACGTCACAGAGTAATATTGCGCAATTCTGAAGTCATGTAAACACCTTCAAGGTTATTCCTTATCTCAAGCACTTCGCGTAAATACTTTCAAGGTTATATTTTGCTTTGTCTTGGCATTTTTTCTACTGTGTCATATAGTTATTGCAAGAAAAACAAGGATGATTTATTTCTTCCTTACAGGTAAAATATTTATTTAGTGCACAAAAAGGTGCAGGTGTACAGATGAAATTGGATACGGAGAGCTATGTATAACATCCTGTTTTGGCTGGTTAAATTCGATTTATTGCTTCCTGATAGATAATACTCTTAACTAAAAATTCCTCTCCTTATTTATTTAGTGCGCAAATAATTGGTGAAAAAGATTCTTCTGGAGTCTAGAACCTTCTATAACTCAAAGAGGTAGATATATTACTATTATAGAACATTCTTGATGGCGTCATCAATAGTAATACATCTGCCTCTTTGAGTTATAGAAGGTTTTAGACTACAGAAAAATCTTTTTATCATTTGCGCACTAAATAAATAAGGAGAGGAATTTTTAGTTAAAAGTATTATCTATTAGGAAGCAATAAATCAAATTTAGCTAGCCAAAACAGGATGTCATACATAGTCCTCCGTATCAAATTTCATCTGTACACCTGCACCTTTTTGTGCACTAAATAAATATTTTATCTTTAAGGAAGCAATAAATCGTCCTTGTTTTTCTAGCAATAACTATATGACACAGTAGAAAAAATGCCAAGACAAAGGAAAATATAACATTGAAAGTATTTACGCGAAGTGCTTGAAATAATAAATAACCTTGAAGCTGTTTACATGACTTCAGAATTGTGCAATATTACTCTGTGACGTCATCAAGAATGTTCTAGAAGCTCAACTGAACGGCCTTGATGTCAACCTCACACACACGCACACACAGAGATACGCACTAATACTAATTGGTCCAGAACACAGCCTGCTGATCTACTACCTTACTTCTCCCTCACTCCTCTACTTCCCCTCCCCTTTTTTATCCACTCTTTTATCAATTTTCCGGGGGGGGGGGTACTGGACAGTTTCGAAATTTAGTGAACAAATCTAGAATTAAACTTCAAGTGTTAGATTTTTAACAGTTAAAAATAAAAATAAATGATTTGGAACTCTATTGGAACTAGGTTTTGAGATATAACATTACAATTACGAACTGTCTACTATTACGGAATTTTCCGCAAGATCAGATTTTCCCATTTTTCTATCCTACTCCAGTAACATAAACCATAAACAATATCGTCACCGCTTAGCCACACTACAGCCACACATATCCTTGTCTGAATATATCAGAGATTACTTTTTGCTGATGTAATTTTCCGTCGAATTAAACCAACACTCTCACATTAAAGATAAACAAATTTTCATTAAAAAAACTGTACGTTGATCCTAAATTGTCCATAATTTTATTAAAAGGGCTGCTGAACTCGCGGATAAGGGGCCATCCATAACGACCATGCCACGCTGAAAAAACCAGTTCTCGTCAGATCACTGAAGTTAAGCAGCGTTGGGCGCGGTTAGTACTTGGATGGGTGACCATTCGAGAATACTGTGTGCTGTTGGCATATTATGGGTGTGGTGAGCCCAAACGCAAACGTAGTGTCACGCCTACCCTGAAAGGGAAATGGCTTAATGGTATACATAAACTATGCTATCAATTGGGGGGGGGGTCGCACAAAAAATTACGGTTGGTAACATGATGAGTTAGGGGGGGGGCAGTGGAAGTAACTACTAATGTAGATAACGGTTAATACGTTCCCTTTTTTTTAAAGAGTTCTTTTCCCCCTGTTTTCAAGAAACTTCCTTTTTTCTCGTTTTTCGCTTAAATGTGAACTGAATTAATTGAATCCAATAAGAACATCCAGCAACTTTTGGCTAAAAGTTCATTCTTTTTGGTTGAAAAGTCTACTATTATATTTTCGGGTCAGAATTCATCTCGTTTGGTTAAAAATACTACTACCCAGATAACAATATGCGGACACGGTGCCACGCACGGTGCAGGCATGAGTGCGAATAAATCGTCACGCGTGTCAGGCAGTTCACCAAACAGATGTGTCCGCATATGCGTGACATATGCGTCGCACGCGCGTCGATGAAGTGCATCCCTTCTGCAAAGATGGTTTTCAAACGATTCCAATCGTGTCTATCCTTTCTTTCTACAAGGGCATGCTAAAACTGCAAATGATTTTATTCTTTTTTATGTTTTTTCATATATACACGTGGAAAAAGTGAGATTTTATTTGACCTAACTTTTAATTTTCTGCCATTTAAACGAAAATATATATTTATATTTTTCTTTACTTACCAGTTTCTTTAACACAATTCGTGGCACGCAAACATTAATTGAGGCTCAAATATACGAAGAATAATATCGCAATGATCGAGTTCGTTGAAATTTTATAACAATTAACTACTGGAAAAGCACTAGTGTCCACTACAACATGACGCTCACATAACCTCACTGACGGCAACGTCGGCAACGATGTTCGGTGAACCGTGAAGTTTGACAATTGCGCATGTACAATACAGGTACAAATATCATTTGAAATAACATAAATACATAAATCATTTGAAATACGATATTAATTTGATTCAACTGAGCTGAATTTGATGAATAAAAAATATTATTAACATATTGTTTATATTTATTCAGCAAGGACTACGACGAAATATGAGTGATGGCTGAATGAGCCTCATTGTGCACGCACGCATTTATCCGTCACTCTATCGCGGAATGTGCTTGCCATTTGCGTGCGATATGGGTCGCATCGTGCGACTCGCACGCGTGCTTGAAGCGTGCGTCGCACGATTGTTATCTGGGTATTTGCTTGAAAATTTCATTATTTTGTTGAAAATGGAATAATTTGATTAAGAAGTCATATTTTTTGGTCCAAACGTTAACTACTTGGTTGAAAGTTGAACTGCTTTCTTAAATATTCATTTTTTTAAAGATTCATCTCTTTGATTAGAATTGTAAGTATTCAATTTTGTGTTAAAAATATGTCCTTTTTGGTAGAAGTCTAATCTTCTTGGTTAAAAATCATCATTTCATTTGAAAATTCAACTGTTTAGTTGAATGTTAAACTCTTGTTCAAAATTCATTTTTTTTAAACATTCATCGTTTTAGTCGAAAATTCATCTCTTTGGCTGAAAATTTAGCCATTTTCTTGAAAATTCGATTTTTTTAATTGAAAATTAATTTTTTAACCGGAAAATGTAACTATTCGATTTTTGGTTGAAAATTAATATTTTTATTTAAAAATTGATCTTTTCTGCTTGAAAATTCAAATATTTCATTGAAAACTAATCTGTTTTGGTTCAGGATTGAACTGTTCCGTTGAAAATTCGTCTTCTTTTTGGGTTGAATTCGACTATTTTTTATTTCAAAGAAAAATTTTTTGGTTGAAATATGAACTATTAGGTTCATGTTTCGTTCCGAATTCATCTTTTCAGGTTGAAAATTCAACTGTTCTGTAGGAAATTAATCTTTCGGGTTTGAAAATTCATCTCTTTTTGTGAAAACTTCACTGTTTTGGTACAAAATGCAAAATTTTTGTGCAAAATTCTTGTATTTTGTTAAAAATGTGTCTTTTTTCGTAGAGCGTTAATCTTCTTAGTTGAAAATACATCTTTTTGGTTGAAAATAATTTTAGTCTTTTTTTGCTTGAGAATTGGATCATTTGATTGAAAATGCATTTTCGTAAGTTGAAAATTCAACTATATGGTTAAAAATTGAATTATTTTGTTGAAAATTCAACTCATTTGTTAAAGTCACACTTTTTGTTCGCAAATTCAACTGTTTTGTTGAATATTCGTCCTTTTGGTTTGAAAATTCATCTTTTAT
Source organism: Andricus curvator (assembly GCA_932195095.1). Taxonomy (NCBI): domain Eukaryota; kingdom Metazoa; phylum Arthropoda; class Insecta; order Hymenoptera; family Cynipidae; genus Andricus; species Andricus curvator. The sequence continues at coordinate 148,616 of CAKNYM010051131.1, read as the reverse complement.
GGTAAAAAAGTCATCTTTTTGGTTGCAAACTCTTCTTGCATGAAAATTCATCTCTTTCGGTAGAAAATCGTTTTTGATTGAAAACTTATTTTGTTGATAATGCAATATATTTCGTCTTGAAATCTTACTGACAAGACATCTAGAACAGTAATCGTTTTAAAGAGTTTCGACAATCGGAAGCACTGGTAGTAAATTTTCGTTACTTGCACAGAAATTTCTATTTATTATTTATTTGCAGTCTTGAAACTTTTTTTATGTTTATAAAATATAGTTTTTTCTAAGAATTTTGAATATTTTTTTCTCTCTGATTCTATTAGTTTCAGGTTTCAACAACCAGTGTAACAAAACTCGCTTTCACAAGAACATATTCTAAAAATAGTGCTTCCGTGGTTATAATATTTGACATAAGAGCGCGCATCTCATCAATTTTATGGCCTTCATACACGAGTTCATACATGGAGTTCATGGCCAGATTTGAACTATGACATTTTCCTTTCTTTTCATTATAATCCTGATAAAAACTGTAAATATTGTAGATGAAGACCTATGTTTATGTACATCTTTATGTACAGTGTGATAATTTTCCCACTTTTTTTGGTTGGAGTTCATTTTAGAAATTTGATCTTCTTTGATCTCTAATTTGTAATTGTTATTTTATGAGCACACAATTTGCACTGCGCATATAGACCATAACATATTTGCCTCGACAGAATGAATTTAAAAAAAATTTTCTCTTCATATGAGATTTTTTTAGTACTTCTGAGTATACAAAATTGTATGTAGTTCCAATTTATAAAAGAGATCATTAAAAAATAATTGCACCTGAAATTGTTCTCGAAATTAAATAACTTTGAATTGAATAATTTCAAGTTGGGCTTCGCCCATAATGTTGATAGAGACTTTTTACACCTACTTCATGCCCTCAAACAAATTGTGAATAATAATAGCTTCTTAAAGTGTGAAATTTGTCACTGAATATTTAGAAAATTTAACCATGTTAATTTATATGGTTTAACAATTTGAACCATTGATCAGAATTATAACAATTTTTCTTAATGTATTCAAGTTGAAATCCTTAAAATTATCAGAATTAAAATTTTAGTCGTGATTTGATTCTTTTTTTATGACTACTATAGTATTTCTGCTAATAGTTATTAGTTTTCTACTATAATATTCATAATCATGTTCCAGAAATTAAATAATTATTAATAACAAAAAGTTGATTTAATCAATTGGTAAGACGACTTTGCACTATTTAATAAGTAGTTTTCTATGAATTTATATATCGAGCCTAGTTTGCCAGTTTTTCCAAATTGTTTAACTGAGAATATTATTATGTAATTTATTTTAGGACTAAACTGGAATATTCGAAAGAAGTTTATTTGTTTAGTAATTCTAATTTAAAAAAATTGATTTTTATTGGACTTTCATGAGTAAATAAACCATGTACTTAATTGTACTTGAAAATATAAATTTAAAAAATGTATTTGCATTATCAATTAGATATTGACAGAGAAGAGAATCTGTTATTCGATATGAAGGGTGTCTGCGTGTTGCTAATCAGGCGACATTAATTTAATCGATTACTCATTATATCAATTTCATTTTTCACGAAGTCTGTTACGTGTTTTAGACTTTACAGTCTGTTCCCCTATTCCCCTAGTTTCCCATCTTTTAAAGAATTTCACTTTTTCCCCCTGTTTTTAACAAACTTCCCCTTTTCATGTTTTTTGGCTTAAATGCGAACTGAAATAATAGAATTCAATAAGAAAATCCAATTATTTTTGGTTGAAAGTTAATTATTTTTAATTGAAAAGACTACTAATTATATTGTTGGTGCAGAGTTCATCTCTTTTGGTTAAAAATTCTACTACTTCTACTGTTTTGAGAATTTAACCGATTGCAGAAAATTCATCTCTGGCTTGAAAATTTAATTGTTTTGTTGAAAATTTGTTGAGAATTCAAATTTTTTTATAAAAAATTCAACTATTTGGTTGAAACTAAAACTCTTTTATTAAAAATTCATTTTTATTGTTTAAGGTTCCTCGTTTTAGTTGAGAATTTTTTTTGTTTGATTTAAAATTGAACTATTTGGTTGAAAATTCTTTTTTTTTTTTTGTTGAAAATGTTTTTAACTGAAAATTCAAATATTGCATTTTTGATTGAAAGTGTATTTTTTTTAATTTAAAAATTGAACTACATACTGGTTAACTATTTATCTCTTTTAGTTGAAGATTCTACCTTTTGGTGGAAAATCAACTGTATTTGGTTAAATAATTATTTATGAATATAATAATATATATATACCACATAAAAATCGGAAATATTCAGATCATGTTCAAATTTACATATATATTCTAGTACTATTGGTCCTCAAGTAATAGTATAAATTTTCAAACCAAAAAGATGAATTTTCAACAAAATAGTTGAATTTTTAACTAAATACTTGAATTGTCTACCTGAAAAGTGAAATTTTCAACAAAAAATGTAATAGTTAAGAAAGAAAGAAATTTTCGACAAAACAGTTGAACTTTCAACCCGAAAATGTAATTAATTTAAAAAAAACGAATTCTCTACAGAACAGTTTAATTTTGAACCAAATAGTTGAATTTTCTGTTAAATAGTTTAATTTTGAGCCAAAAAAACGGCATTTCTACAAAACATTTAAATTTTCAACCCGAGAATATGAATTTTTAACAAAAAAGTTTATTTTCAACCAATAATGTAGTTAAATTTTCAGTTAAAAAATTAATTTTTTACCAAAACAAGAAACAGAGAGAAATAGTTGATTATTCAGCCAAAAAGATTTTCATTTAAATAAATAAAAGCTCGTAATAACCGACGAAAACGAATTTTTCAGCAACGCATACTTGAATCCTCAACTAAAACAGATTAATTTTCAACCAAATAGTTGCATTTTTAATAAAAAGAAATTGATTTTCTACCAAGAAGCCGAATTTTCAACAAAAATACATATATTTTCAACCAAACAGTCTTTCTACCAAATTGTTGAATAGTAGAGCCGAAAATACGAATTTTCAACAAAATAGTTGAATTTTCAACAAAAAAGTTAATTTTCAACCGAAACAGGTTAATTTTTAACCAGACAGTTGCATTTTTGACCAAAAAAGGTGAAATTTCTTTAAAAAGAAATTAATTTTCAATCCAAAAAGATGATCAACAAAATAGTTGAATTTTCAACCGCAAAATGTTTGTAAGTTAAGAAAGACAAAAGATTTCAATAAAATTGTTAAATTTTCAAATCAGAAAGATGAATTTTCTACAAAACAGTTGAATTTTCAACCAAGAAGTATGACTTTTTAACAAAATTGTTAATTTTTCTACAAAATATAATTTTTAAACAAAGAAGATGATTTTGCTGTTTGTAATGCCCCCTACATTTTCAAATCTACTTTTTACTTTTCAAATCAAATACATATATTTAGTGCAACTTTTTTAATTTTTTTTATTAATCATGTAATTAAAAAAAAGTGATTATCAATTAACTTGTTTCCAAAATAAAATTCAAAAGTATTACACACTTTCAAGCGAAAAACTTACTAAAATTAAAAAATGAATATACAAATTTCTAATCGTCTTATTCTTGAATTTTTTGTGTTTACTTTTATTTTTTTACCATTCTTTTTACTTTGCAAACAGAATCTTTTAATAACAAAATTACATAATTATTAATTTAAGTAATTAATTAATTAAACGAACGGTCTATTGTTACGGAGAATTTTCCCTTTCGCAGTTCGCACCAGGCTAACGTTACGGAAAATTCCGTAATATTAGCCAGTGTCTATTTGTAATTTATATAATCATCATGCAATTGAAAAAAAATCTATTTGTGGACTGAATCTCATGTGGAAAAATTATGTATTAAAATGTTTATAAAGTCATAAAAATTATTTAGGTATATTGTATATATTTATTTGTATAAAAATATTTTAAAAATTATTAGGTACATAAAAATGTGATAAAGAAGAAAGAATTGATCAATTAAAAAGTGAAAGTTCAGTATTTCAGGAAAGTCTAGTAATACATTTTCCTCAATTAGTCTTACAAAGTGTTTTCTTAGTAAACTTATATCAGAATAATTTATAATCGAAGGATTGTTTCCAAGAACTACTGACGTTAAAAATGCTGCTTCATAAATTCCACAAGATATCATATCAGGCTGTTTCTTTTTGAAGTTTTTTCAATATAATGTTTTCTGTTCTTAAATTTGGATAGCGTTTTTTTATATATTGTTTTTCATGAACCATTAAATTTGAATAAGTATGAACGTTAAAATATAAACTGTAATATATATGAAGGATGTCTGTAACAAAAATATACAAATTGTAAATATTAATTGTACAATAACACTACACAAAAGTGTTAACAATATTAACAATAGTGAAAAAATTTTAATTGATATGATTAAATTGAATGTATTGCCTACAAATTCACTTTTAGAAGACTTTTCACTTGATACATTTTTAAATATAATCAGAAATAATTATGAAGTTAAACTCCATTCAACATTGTATATAAGTAGACCTGAATATCGTATACTTCAATTTAATACTTAAATTTTCAACAAAATAAATAAATTTTTAACAAAATTGTTGAATTTTCAACCTAGAAAGATGAATTCTGAACAAAAAGTGTAATAGTTGATATTTCAACCAAAAAGATAAAATTTAATGAAAAAAATGAATTTTAAGACCAAAAAGACTAATTTTCAACAAATAAAGATTTTTCAGTCGTGAAAAAACAAAAAGTTCATCTAAATTATTGAACCTTCAAGCCACAAGACAAATTTTCTGTGAAAAAATTTAATTTTCAACCAGAATACATGAATTTTCAGCAAAAAAATTAATTTTCAACCACATGGTCGAACAAAATAGTTGAACTTTAACCAAATAATTTAATTAAAAAGAATGTAATAGCTGATATTTCAACTAAAAAAAAAACTAAGTTTTTAACAAAACAATTAAAATTTCCATTAAAGAGTTGATGTTTGAACAAAATAATTGCATTTTCGACAATATAGTTTAATTTTCAACAAAATAGTTTAATTTTTAACGAAATAATTTATATAAAAAAAATGTAATAGCTGATATTTCAACTAAGATTAAATTTCTACGAAAATAGATGATTTTCAAAACAAAAAATACGAATTTTCAAAAAATAGTTTAATTTTCAACCAAAAAGACAACTTTTTAACAAATAAAAGATTTTTCGGTGAAAAACGAAAAAAAGATGTTTCCAAATCGTTAAACTTTCAATCAAAAAGACGAATTTTCTGTAAAAAAAGTTGCAATTTTCAATAAAAAAGTTTATTTTAAACTAAGCAGTTGCATTTTTAATACAAAAAGAGGAAAATTCAAACCAGGAAGATTGGATTTCTACCAAACAAATAGTTCAATTTTCAACTAAAAAAGATCAATTTTCAACCAAAAATGGAAAAGTTACATTTTCAGCTAAAAAAATGATTTTTTAACAAAACGAAACGAATTTTTAAAAAAAGTTAAACTTTCAACTAAAGGGATGAATTTTTAAATCACAAAGACAAATTTAAAAAAAATAGTTGAATTTTCATCCAAAAAAGATTTCAGTTCGACTTTTCAACATCAAAATATGAATTTTAAACAAGAAGTGAATTTGCAATAAAACAATTTAAATTTGAACCAAAAAGGATGAATTTTTAACAAAATTGTTGAATTTTTAACGAAATAGTTGAACTTTCAAACAAATAAAAAAATTGATAATTAAAAAGATAATTTTCAGGAAGAAGCAACTACAACTTGAAAAAAAAATTTAATTTCTACTAAAATAGATTAATTTTATAATTAAAAAGATACATTTTCAAAAAATAGTTAAATTTTCATTCAAAACATATTTCAGTTGACTTTTCAACACCAAAATATGAATTTTAAGCAACAAGTAAATTTTCTGCGAAATAGTTGAATTTTCGACCAAAAATGGCTTTTTAACAAAATTGTTAAATTTTCAAACAAATAATAAAGTTTATAACTAAAAACATAATCTTCAGGAGGAAGCAACTGCAAAAAAAGAATTATAAATACAAGGCAAATAAATTCCTAACAAGAATATTATATCAGGGTTACCGCAAAACTTCATTTTAAAAGTGCCCTAATTTTTTATTTTCCCTGACCATTAATAATTAAATACCAGAATCTTGTAACATTTTTAACCTGGAATTTTTTAAGAACGGGATAAAACAATTTCAAATTGAAATGGAAAAATTTCAAATTTATTCTGCATGACAGTTATTTAAAGTTATAAAAATTCCCTGACTTGTGCAAGATTTTTTTTTAAATCCTTGACTTTTCTCTGGCCAATAAAATTCCCAATAAAGAATTCCAGGCATTTTCAAGAGATTTAAAAAGTTTCGAGGGATTTCAAAAAATATCGAAGGATTTTAAATGTTTTAGGAAATTTTAAAAGATTCCCAGAACTTTTTTTAATAATTTCAATAGTTTGAAGGGATTTCAAAGAATTATAAATATTTGAGGTGTTTTAAAAGATACCAAGGCATTTTAAAGAGATTTAAACAATTTTAAGCGATTTCTCAGGGTTTTAATAATTTTAAGGGATTTAAAAAAATTTGCATGCAGTTTTGAAGAATTTCGGAAGATATGGAAGGATTTTACAGGACCTGTGAGGTTATATGATATTTTAAAATATTCCAAAGGATTTTATAAGATTTCCGAGGATTTCAATGGTTTTATGGGGTTTTAAGAGCTCTCAAGATATTTTAATCAATTTTCCAGGCTTTCTGGAAATATCAAATTTCATAAAACTTCACGGGATTTTATGATATTTTAATTAATTTCAAAGAATTTATTCACAAGAAGTGAGGGATTTCGTAGGGTTTCAAAGATTTCCAGAGATTTTCAAATATGTTTTGCAATTCATTTGGAATTCCACCTGAATTCTTATTAATTTATACTGATTTTTTAAAAATCCTTTTGAATTTTTCTAAATTCACAGCATTTTACTCAATTCAGTGAATTTTTCAAAAGTTTTTATTTTATTCATCTTGAAGTTTTTAAAATTCACCTTAAATTCTTAGGCATTTCATCAAATTCTTTTAAATTCTCTTTAATTTTTCTAAGCTCATTTCAAACTTATTCAATTCAATGAATTTTTTCACATTTTTGATGTGTTTTTAATTCACTTGATTGTTTTTTAAATTAAGATTGATTTTTTATGAATTTCGTCGAACTCTTCTTATTTCTCTTGAATTTCTCTAAATTTTATTGTAATCAGTGGCATTTTTTCAATTTTTTTCCAATTCATTTGACTTTTAACTTGAATTGTTTTGTAGTCATGAGTCACTTCTTTGGTTAGAAATTAGTAGGGTTTCAAAGATTTGAAGAGATTTGAATTTTTTTTGGAATTCAGCTTTAATTTATCTAAATTCTTTGGAATTCTCTTGAATTTTTTAATTTACTTGAATTCTTCTAAATACCTCAATTCTATTTAATTCAATTGATTTTTTCGAATTTTTAAAAGTTTTTATTTAATTGGTCCTAAATTCTTTGACCCTCACCGTGAATTTTTATGAATTTCATCGAATTCTTCTCTTTTACCTTAAATTCTTCTAAATTCATTCCAATTTTACGGAAATCAATGGAATTTTTGTTATTAATAAAAATTTTCCGATTCATTTGCATTCTTTTGAATTTAACTTGAATTGTTTTGAAGCATTACGAATTAATCCTGAATTTGTTACCCTTTAAGCACGAAAAAAGTACCCTATGATCGTGACAAAAAGTACCCTATGCCATAACAACCTTATCATCTGCAAACGCTAACCCACGTACCCTCACTGTCCCGAGATCCACAAATAATCATAATTTCACGAAATAATAATAAATGAATAAACAAGTATATAAGGGTTCATCCACAATTCACGTAAGCTGTTTTTCTGAAATCCCCCACCCCCCTTCCCTCAACCCCCATTTAAGATACCGTGAGATTTGCTGTCCCCTCCCTCCCTCTTCAAATCTTGCTAAGATTTTATAAAATTAGGGAACGAAATTACATAAAAAATATAAATTCTGTTAATTAAATAAACGTAGAAGCTTAATGAAACTAGTTTCCGAAAATTAAATGGGTTAATAATAATAATAAGTATTTAGTTACAATTTTAGTACAATTTAGGACAATTTTATGATATCTTCAGTGCCTAAAATGTTGCATAGTCCGACACGCTTTGTGTATTCTATTACTATTATTCCTTAGTCTATAAATTATCGAAATTCCTATTTATTTGTCGCAGGATTCACAGACCTTCCCTTTTTTCGGTTTTTATTTCAATGCGAACTGAATTATTAGAACCCAATTATTTTTGGTTGAAAGTTCATTCAGTCTTTTTGGCTTGAAAATTTTGCAATTTGATTAAATTTTTTTTCCTTCTTGAGTATAAAATTTTTCTTTGGTTGAAAATTCAACTATTTTCTGGAACATTCGCCTTTTCGGTTTGAACATCCCGTGGAGAAATTGACCAATTTGATCCTGATTCCCGACGTGGCCCCGATCGGGTTAGCCCAATGCGGCCCTGATCATGGCTACTGTTGTGATCCTGGTCGGGGCCACATCGGGCTACCCTCTGTTAATTCATAGTCAGTTTAAAAATTAGAATTAATTGAATTTAAAACTACTCCCTATCTTAAATAGTGAATATTCAACTAATTTTCATTTCAGTGACTAATCTAAAGTCAATTAGTTAAATTTAACTTCTCATATGCAAAGAATATAAGAAACGAGAAAAAACTAAAAAAAAGCTTAAATTCATTTGAACAAAATTTCTAAAAATGTATGTTTACAGACGCATTAAATTAGTTAATGAATACACAATTATCAAGTTGGTATTAATTATTGTAGGTATTTTTTTAATCTGTTTAGAGTTTATAATTATTTAGATTTGAATTTGCCGCTCTAATCTCGAATGTATTCGATTAGTCTTCCGTTCGATTATTTGGCAACAAGCGGACGAAAGGAAGACAACTTTTTAAAAGTGACGAACAGTAAACAGATAAACCGGTAGTCATGTGGATAAATCGCTTTAAATAATTCTCAATTCACCTCGTTAATCATTTACGCATAGTTTTTAGATCGGGGTGAGGTGTTCATATGAAACTAGAATTATCCAGCACTTTAAGATTTCCGATAGTAAACTTCGAGAAAGCGTCGACAACTTTTTGGCATTATAACCTCACTTTTTTATTCTTTGCTCCACGTGCCAAAAAACTTTTCAATGAAACTGTCGAATTTTCAAACAAAAAAGATTGAAGTTCAATCAAATATTAGAATTTTCACGAAGAAAAACAAATTTTTTAAGAAAGCTATCTTTTCTACAATGAAAGCTGATTTTTCAACAGAAGAGTAAAGTTTTTAAGCTGAAAAGTCTAATATTATAAAAAACAGCGAATTTAAAATAAATAAAAAAATTTTTAACAAAAAAGATCATTTTCAATAAAAAAGATAAATTTTTAACAAGCTAGTTGTATTATCAACCAAAAAGTTGAACTTTCAACAAACAAGAATAATTTTATACCCACGAGGATATGACTTTTCAACAAAATATATGAATTTTTAATAAGATGGTTGAATTATCAACCAAAAAGTTGAACTTTCAACAAACAAGAATAATTTTCTACCCAGAAAGACGACTTTTTAACAAAAAATATGAATTTTCTACCAAAGCGTTGAATTTTCAACCAATAAGTTGAATTTTCCACAAACAAGATTAATTTTCTACCCAAAAGGACTAGGAATAGTTAAATTTTCAAATAAAAACTCTGATAAAAAATTAACTTTGTGCAAAAATACAAATTTTCAACAAAATACATCAATCTAACGACAAGTTTCAGAATATTTTTCAAAATATTTATATAATTTTTAATATTCTTAAATAATTGTTTACTTCATTATTAAATAAATTATATATTAATAATATTCTTATAAATAAAAATTAGAAGGGGCCTGTTCAGGACCAGATCGGGCCTTCCTTATGGATACCCCAGTCAGGCCCTGATCGGATTAGGCGTTTCATTTCGAGTCTGGCCCTAACTGGGATACCCGATTGGGGCCAGATTTTGCCAGATCTGGCCCCGACCAGGGCCACTCTGAAATTCCTGCTCGGGATTCTTCTCTTTTTGTAGAAATTTGATCTAATTTTGTTAAAAATGTACCTGTTTGGTTAAAAATTAATCTGTTCAGGTTAAAAATTAATTTTGTCGTTGAAAATTCACATTTTCGGGTTAAAAATTAAAAATTTAAATAGTCCAAGTTAGTAGTTGATAGTAGTTATAAAAATAATCCTCTTGGTTAAAATTTAACTATTTGTTCGAAAATTAATTGGTGTATTTTGTTGAAAATTCATTCTTTTTGTTAGAAAATCCATTTTTTTTATAAGTGCAATTGTTTGGTTGAAAATCAATCTGTTTTAGTTGAAAATTCACGTATTTTGTTGAAAATTCGTATTTTTTGGTTAAATTTAACTGTTTTTGATTTAAAATTAAAATCTTTTTTTGTTAAAATATCTACTATTACTTTTTTTGTTGAAAATTAATCTTCTTAGGTTGAAAAATCAACTCCTTCGTTAAAAATTGAACTACTTTCTCAAAAATGTATTGTTTTGTATAAAGATTCATAATTTTAGTTCAAAATTCATCTATTTGCTTGAAAATTAAGCTGTTTTGTACAAAGCTCATCTTTCTGGCTTGAAAATTCAACATTTTGGATCAAGTATTTTTTCTTCATTGTCTGGAAAAGCTTTCTTGGATTTGAAAGTTTATCTCTTTTGGTAGAAATTTCATCTTTTTTGAATCCAGCTGTTTTTGATTTAAAATAAAAATCTTTTCTTGGCTAAAATATTAACTATTACATTTTTTTAGAATTCATAGGCTTTTTCGGCCCCTTATATCAGATTAGAGATTAGACCATTTAAAAGTTAAGCATTATAACTTTATTAAGTTCAAAAAGAAAATATGTAAAATTAAACAATATCAAATTAGAAAACCTAAAAAATTTACTTCATAATCGGTCATAATAAAACAATAAACAATTTCAAAATTAAATTAATAATGTATATTAAAACTTGAATAATTTTGAATTTAAAGAGGGTGTCTAGTGTCCTGGAAATCCTTGAAAACCTGGAAAAGTCCTTGAATTCGTTTTTACCTGGAAAAACCTGGAAAAGTCCTTGAATTTTGCTCATGTTTCTGAAATTTTTGTTAGTTTAAAGAAAAAATAGTTTTTTAAACTTTTTCTCTGCTGAACGAAAAAATATCATTTTTTGAACTCAAAGCGTAAATATTTCATTTTTGGCTGAAGATTGATATTTTTTAAATTGAAAATTCAATTACTTAGGTAAAACTCGAACCACTTTGTTAAACATTTGTTTTAGGGTTGATCTCTTTGATCGAAAATTTAAATATTTTGCTGAAAATTCTTTTTTTTTTTTATTTAAAATTAATTTTTTAACCTACAAATGTAACTTTTCCATTTCTGTTGCGGAAAATTAATATTTTTAAGTCAACAATTGGTCTTTATTGGTAGACAACTAAACCTGTTGGTGGAAATTTTCTCTCTTTTGATTAAAACTGTAATTTTTTGGTTAAAAATTAACTTTTTTGTTGAAAATACGTATTTTTGAGTTGAAAATACTTTCTTTTGCTTGAATGTTCAACAATTTCTTTGACATTTTTTCCTGTCTTGGCTAAAAAAATCTTTATTATTCATCTCTGGTTCAAAATTCAACTATTTATTTGAAATTTTTTTTACTGAAAATTAATCATTTTTAGTTGAAAATTAATTTATTTGTTTGCAAATTGACGTATTTGTTTGAAAATTGGTCTATTTTGGTAGACAATTAATTTTCTCTGTTGAAAATGCGTCGTCTTCGTAGGTTAAAAGATAAAACTATTTGGTTCAAAATTGAACTATTTTTTTGAAATTTTTTTTTCTTGAAAATTCAACTCTGGTTGAAAATTTAACTATTTTGTTGAAAATTCGTTTTTTTGTTGTTGAAGTACCAACTATTTAAGGTTTCGTTGAGAATTCGTCTTTTTGTCGAAAATTCCAATTTTCGTTTTGAAAATTCAACTATTTTTGGTTAAAGCTTAATATTTTTTTTTTCAAAACAAGGCTATCTGGTTGGAAATTCATTTTTGTAATTTCACCTTTTTTTGTTGAGAGTTAAACTGTCTTTTAAAAAATTCAATTATTTCGTTGGAAATGAAACGTTTTTTGGTTGAAGTTTAATCTTTTCTGCTTAAAATTCGATCATTTAGTTGAAAATTCATCTTTGTAGGTTTAAAACTCAACAATTTGGTTAAAAAAATCAACTTATTTGTTGACAATTTTATTATTTTATTGAAAATAAACCTAAATTAGCTAAAAATTCGATAACTCAGTCAAATTTCAACCAATTCTAAAAAAAATCTCATTACACACGGTGTTGAACTCGCTCTCATATTATAAACATAAAAAAATATTGAATTTTAAAAGTTTCATTAAATTGTTTTTAAAGCTGAAAAAAGAGAAACTTTGAATATTTTCTGTCTTAGCGTCGTGATATTTCACCTTGATAAAATGAACAATGCCCAAAAAAAAAGTTTTTTTTTTCTATAAAATCAGATTTTAGGGGCATATGAGAAATTACGCATGTGACACTTTTTCAGTTCTACTAGACCTACAATTTCTACCATGTTTCGTGGAAAGTATTTTTTCACAGTAAAAAAGTTCTTGGAAAAATGTATTTTTTTTTGTCCTGAAAACCCTGGAAATTTGTAATAGATTTCAATAATTTGAAGCGATTTTTAAGATTTTAGGGTATTTTTAAAACTTCTAATACATTTCCAAGAGCTTTTAATTTTAAATATTTTGGGGAATTTTAAAATATTCCGAGGAATTTTTTATTAATTGCCATTTTCAAGAGCTTCAACGAATTTCAAGGGATTTCAACAGATTTTAAAGGATTTAAAATATTTGCGGTTACTTTAGGTTATTTAAAAAATTTGTCAGTAATTTTTTATTGTTTTTAGTAGTTTAGTCGGCTTTCAAAGAATTTGAAATATTTTAGGGAATTTTAAAAGAATCCAAGGAATTATTAATTAATTTAATTAATTCATTTGAAGGAATTTCGAAGCGTTTGATATATTTTAGCATAAAGAATTTTCTTAGAAATTCGTTTGAATTTTTTAATGAATTTTAATTTTTATAAATTAACTCAATTTTACATAATTTAATTGATTTTTTAAAAGTTTTTATACAATTGGTTCTGCAGAATATTGGATAAAATGACCAACGGATTTGAAATATTTTAAGGTATTTTTCAAATTCCTTGGCATTTTCTAAAGCTTTACAAAATTTCAAGGTATTTCAAAAGATTTTAAGGGATTATAAATATTCTAGGTTATTTAAAAATATTATAAAGAAATTGTTAATTGATTTCAGCAATTTAATAGAATTTCAAAGGATTTGAAATATTTTAGGGTATTTTAAAAGATTCCCATGCATTTTCAAGATGCGTGTGAACTTAGCCCCCCACTTTGAAAATTTCGAATTTTTTTT
>CAKNYM010051131.1:61489-90858 GCA_932195095.1 Andricus curvator | reverse complement strand
TATTAAAGTTTTGGTTGACAATTTATCTTTTTTTAGTAAAAATTAATTTTTTGGTTTGAAAATTGAACTATTTCAGTTAAAGATTCATTGTTTTAGTTGAAAATTCTTATGTTTGGTTTACAAATAATTTTTTAAACTAAAAATGTTACTATTCCATTTTCGATTGAAAATTATTATTTTTTCAGTTCAAAATTTAACTATTTGGTTGAAAATTTGTCTTATTTTATTAAAACTTCAAACCTTTCTTTAAAAGTTAATGTATTTGGTTTAAGAATTTTTGCTATTATAATAAGTCTCATTGAACTGTGGTTCCATTATTGAAAATTAAACAATAATTGAGTTTATAGGATGATTCTGAATCTGTTCAAAATTAAGCAAGTTACAGATTTTAACGTTAAAAATAGAAATTTTTCAATTTGAAAGACTCAGTAGTTAAACAAATGTAAATGTTCGATTGAAACTTTAGAAACTATTCTTAATTTTAAAATAATTTCAAATAAATAAATTCATAATTAAACGCTCTTATTCAATTCTAGCTCCTATTCAAATATTGTTTCAATCTAAAATATTACATTTTTAACCATATAATTTTAAATTTTTAAATTAAGGATCCCATTTTTTTGAATATTTAGTAATATCTTACTTTTTTATTTAATATGAGCAATTATAAATAAAATATTAAAAACTAAACAATTTTAAACTGAACTATTTGAAATAGAAAGCCTTGAATCGTTAATATTTCAGAGTGTTAAATTGAAACTTTGAACGTTACAATTTTAATTGTACTATTTAACAAATTTTTAATAAATCTAAGTGAAATTACTGAATTTGGATGCATAATTAACAATTGAACAATTATCAATTTAGGCAAAATTTGAGTCAGTTTAAGAGATATTTACAAGTTTTGAGAAAATCAAAACTTAATTTAAAACTGGAAAATATTTTGATAAATGCAAAACTAAATTTAGATTTCTGAAGGTTCTGAAATAAAACTTTGAAGCTTCTCAAGGATCGTTAAAGGTTTTAAGAAAATAAAAAAAAATTCTTAAGTTTGCTGGGAAAATTTAAAATGAGTTTTTTATTTTGAAAACTTAATTTTAAGAGAATACTTAAAAAGATTTAAATCAAACTTTTTTTTATTAATAAATGACAATTGAACAATTATTAATTTGGAAAATAATCGAGCAAATTTAAAATATTTAGAAGTTTTGAAAAGATTCCAAAATAATTTAAAGTGTAAAGATTTCAAACCATTTAGCTTTTTAAGCAATTTAAAAGGTTTTGAATGAATAAAAAATGTGTATCAAAATTCCTAGAAAAACTAACAATAATTTTTTTCATTTGAAAAATTAATTTTGAAAAGAATATTTAATAAGATTTCCAAAATTGTCAAAAAAAAATCTGGATGATTTCAATGTAGTTTTTTTTTCTTTGGAGGATTTTTAAAAAATTTTAGGAAAAATTCGAGTTCCAAGATAATAATATTATTATTAGATTCCTGGATATTTTTAAAATTATTTTTCAAAAACAAATTTTTAAGAGATTGTTTAAAAAGACAAAACAAATTTGAATGTATAAAGTAATGTTTCTAGCTTAAAATGGCTTAAAAAGATATAATTTTGAAATTTTATAAATTAAATGTATAAAAGTTAAAATTGTACAGTTTAAAGGCTTTTCATTAAAACAATTTCAGTTGAAAAGTGTTAAAAGCTTCCATTTTATACGCGCAAATTATTGAGCGTTTGAATTAACATTTTTTTAAGCTTTAATTGTAGAAGTTTAAAATTCAAATGTTCAGGTTTTATAACTTCAAGTGAAATTTTTTTTTATCTTCATGAGTTCTAACCTTTTAATTTCAATGACCGTGATCAATTCTTTCTCAATTGTTCTATTTCTATCTTCAGTCAAAAAGTTATTCTTTTTGGACCTAGGATGACAAATATTGAGAATATTGAAATTACAGAATTTTACATGACATATATGGTGTCCAATCGATTGCTATTGTATATTTGAAAAAAACTTCAAATTTAAGGTTTTTCGTTGTTTAATAATGATTATTCATCATTGTCTTTTAATATTCTACCATTCCTTTCAAGTTTAAACATAGAACCTTTTTTTGTAAAGCGATCATGTATACGTGATCGCATCTTAATTTAAAATTATCTTATTACCATATTCTAAATATTTGTCATCCTAGGTGGAAAAAGAACAGCTTTTTGGCTGCGAAACATGTAAATTCCTGTAGATTCGTGTAGTTGTAATTTTTTGTAACTTCCTGTAGAAAATTGAAACTACAATAAAATACAACAATGTACATAAAAATACAAAAAAAGTACAAAATTCGTCTCAATCATAGAAAAAAGTTGTACTTTCCGGTAATTTTGGTTGTAATTTATAGTATTTATTTATAGATTCCTGTAAAAATAGTTTTAGTTTTCGGTACTTTTTTGTAAAAAATGTTCCACCAGGGTATATCGTAAATAAAGGAAACTTGTTATTTTTCGCAAAAAAGGAACTGTAGGAAAATGTTTTTTTTTTTCAAGTTCGGTATTTCGGTATTTCCGGGACATGTCCCGGAAAACCGGGACGTCTGGTCACCCTACCTTATAAGTGTTCGAATTTGTTAATTTCAATGACCGTGAAAAATGGTTGCAAATCGTGAAAAAACTGGGAAATGACCGGGAATTTTTTTCCCTGATTAAAACGCCCACCCTGATAATCTCCAAGCCTGAGTATGATAGTTCCTTCTCTAAGTGATAAGCCTCCCACTCATTGCAGACTATGATTAACAATCCACATCTGAAAGTGATGCTCAGCTTATCTTTCTTTCAGCGATAATTAAGAAATGGACGTTCCGCCTGAATATCTAGGTCCTGGAGAACATCTTTCACAGCGTCAGACGAGTGATATAGTAAATAATTCGCTCACAAGAGAAGTCGAAGTCATCAGTGTTGTCGATCCTCTACTGTTCTTTGTGAAATTACAAGAAGAAATGGACCGTTACTACACATTAAAACAGTCTTTGGCGATTTTTTACGGACCTGGAGGCCAAGGATCTTCTCATCAAGTTCCACCTTACATGCTGCGTCCATACTCCTACAATGTGGTAAATTATAATGGAATCTGGATTCGCTTCCTCGTCTTCAGTGTCACCTTTTCAACCAAAACTGTCCTGGGCATGTCTGTGGATTTTGGAAAAGTTCTCACCTTGGATATGACTGAACAAGCTTTTTATCCGCTGCATCGACTCTTTGCTTCTTTACCGCCACAGGCGATACACTGTAGACTTTTTAATGTTAAGCCAGTCAAGAGGAAAGGATGTGAGATGAGAGGAGTGGAAATTTTGAATAGTATGACAGGTATCGATAGGAAATTAGGAGCTATTTTTGTTCAGTTAGATCGGGAAATTATTGATACTTATGAAGTTGTTCTTGTGGATATTACTAATGAAGAACAACCTATTTTTATTGTTGAAAAAATGATAGCTGCCGGGTGCGTCAAGATGAATCAACGTAAAACTATTTCGTAGAGGAGTTAAGCTTAAATGACCGTTTTTCATGAAATCAGATCAGTTCTAAATTTTTTAAATTAATGCTCGTTACCTGAATATTAATTTGACAAAGCAGTAATGTGCGCTTTTCCGCCGTTTTCGAGAAAATCGACTTTGAAATATTTCTTCCAATCGGACAGTAGTTTTGGCTTCGTAGCCGGAAGGAAGGAATAATATTCAAAGATTATGCAAATAATAATTTTTTAATGCCTTTTTTCACGAAAAACTGACTTTTAAAATTTATTTTCTCACAAAATTTTCACAAAATTGAAATTCGTAATTGGCGGTCTTCCCGTGTTAGTAATCATCCGCTGAAAATATGTAGTATTTGCATGTATTATTATTTAAAAAATCTTGATTTCATTTCATGAAAAAGCTCATGGGCTGAAATTTTTTTCTGTTCACAGTGATGTGAATAGTTTTTGGAATTTTTATAATTTGTCCTAAGGTACTAAAACCAATGCTTTATTTATAAATAATTATAATCGTTCTTAAGCTATTCGTTAAAAACTTGAGATCTGATTTTTAGATTATGGATGCATATTTTGCTTTCATGAATATTTAATATTCATGTTTGCTCTATCAGAAAAGTACTTTATTTTTTAGATGATCTACGACTGATAAATTAGAAATTTAATTCTTTGAAATAATTATTCATAGCAGGAATAACAACGAATATTAGTAGGTAGCTTAGGTTATAATCAAACCGCAGTATTTTACTCGCCAGATTTACTTGAAATATTTATTTGAAACAGATCTTAAGAAGTTATATATTATTTATTGTTTAAAATTAGCCGCAGATAAGTCAACTGCTGGACTAAAGACACATTAGTATTTAGTTATTTATGTTCCAATTGCGAGGCTTCTTTTCCAAATGTGCTGAGTTTCATATTGAAAGCTTAGTTTAGTATTTATAATGCCAGTATTTAGTTATAAACTTTTGTTATTATTATTTTTTTTTTTTGTTTTGAAAAGTTTAATTGAAATATAATAGATACGTGTTGAAACGAATAAAAAATATGGTCTATTACGTAAGCCATTCTACAAGACTGTAAATATTTTATAAGAAAAATACACGAAATTCGAAATGGATATTCAATCTATAAAAAATAAAACATTCCTTTCCTCGTTTATCAAAAATTTATATAGATTTTCAGAACAACATTCAGGGCAACGCCGATGAAGATTCTGCCAAGATTTCCTGGCAAACGAAATTTTTTCCAGCTCTGGTGTCGATAGAAATTAGTTTCCCTTTGAAAGTGAATCCAGAGGCTGCAATCCGAGACTTCTTTTTCATCCACGACTGTGATGCATCATTCGAATAAAGTTTATTAGGAGACAGAATTTGCACAGATAGCGGGATAAGAATTCCTGCTTCTTTGGCAAAAAATACTGGCTGCCGTAATATTACGAGCGATCCAATTTACTCATGCAAAGTTAACTCTTGGCTTCTTTATAATATATTCATCTATACGAATTCGAGAAGCTATTAATCATAATTCATGCAGTTATTTAAAATTTTATTCTGTTTTTGATTTATTGATACGAGAGGGGCTAAAATGTCGAGAAATAAGTTTCGTATGGAATTTTTGGATAATGAAGCTCTTCACCTTGGGTGATTGCTAGAGAGATTGATCCGCGACCTAGGTC
The DNA here is from genome assembly GCA_932195095.1 of Andricus curvator. Classification (NCBI taxonomy): domain Eukaryota; kingdom Metazoa; phylum Arthropoda; class Insecta; order Hymenoptera; family Cynipidae; genus Andricus; species Andricus curvator. The sequence goes on along the minus strand of CAKNYM010051131.1, from coordinate 85,658 downwards.
GTAACATGTTGCGGAACGAACGTGTTATTTAAATAAGTAATACGATAATTCTAGATTAATCTGAAATCTATAACCTCCCCCCCCCCCCCCTTATATCGCCTCGTACCCCTTTTTCATTTTTCTGATATGAACTCATCGATCCCCGAAAGTATAACGAGGCTAGAACCGAGTGAGTCACGCTTACCTCGAAAGGGAATAATGATTTTTCATTTGTAAAAATAGCTTTATATTACTGTATTTAACTAATTTGTGGAAAATTCTTTTTTGTTTTTGCTTTGAAATTAATTTTTTTAACTGAAAATTTAACTGTTCTATTTTTGGATGAAAATTGATTGTTTTTAGTTGAAAATTCAAGTATCTAGTTGAAAATTTAATTACTTGGTTAAAGGTACTTTTTTGTTAAAAGTTAATTTTTTCGGTTGAAGATTCATCATTTTAATTGAAAATTCATATCTTTAGTTGAAAAATGAGATATTTTGTTGAAAATTCGTTTTTTCTTTGGCCGAAAATTAATTTGTTTCATCAAAATTTAATTTGTTTTACTGAAAATTGATCACTTTGAAAATGTAACTATTTTGTTGAAAATTATTTTTTTTTTTTAACTTTAAAACGTAACTATTCCTATCGAATATTCCATCATTTTAGTTGAAGATTCAGCATTTAGTTGAAAATTCAGCAGTTTGGTTGAAAATCAGTTTTTTTGGCTGAAAATTTAACTAATAAATTTCTGGTAGAAAAATGATCAATTTTAGTTCGAAATTCAACTATTTTGTTGAAAACTTGTCTTTCTAAGTTAAAAGTTGAACTATTTCGTTGAAAATTAATGTACTATGTTGAAAAATCGTATTTTTTGGTAGAAAAGTAATCTTTTTGGTTGAAAATTAAAGTATTGCAGTTCAATATTCATCTTCTTGGTTGAAAATAAAACTACTTGGTTAAAAGTTGATCTTTTTTTTTAATAATTCATCTTTTTAGTTTAAAATTCATCTATTCCAGTTGAAGATTCATCATTTTAGTTGAAAATTCATAAGTTCGTTTGAAAATTAATTTTTTTAATTTTGAAAATTCATCTTTTTGGTTTAAAATTCAAGTATTCCAGTTGAAGATTCATATTTTTAGTTGAAGATTCATCACTTTATTTGAAAATTCATCATTTTGTTTGAAAATGTAACAATTTTTTTGAAAATTATTATTTTTTTTTTACTAAAAATTAACTATTTCAATTGAATACTCCATCATCCTACCTTTGAAAGTTGGTATTCGTCGTTTAGTTACCGTTACCGTTGCTTAGTTAAGCGTAAGGCGATCTCATCAACGATGGGCGCTCTGTGTTTATTTTAAATCGAGATGTTTGTTTTCATAAAAAGCTTAGTGGAAGTATATGCATTTATACTTCGGTATATATACGATTTCTTTCACGCATTTTTTTAAAAGAAGGCTTTTGATTAACATTTTAAATATTTTATTCGTATTTTGAAAGATTCATTTTCGATTTAACGTTTTAGTCATAGTTCATTTACAGTTCAAAATGTTTGAAAATGTCCAAATTTTGAGTACCGTTTATTTTTTAATTGTGTTTGGATCTTTTTATGATAAATTTGGTTAATTTTTTATTTAAAAACCAACTTTACATTTTTGTTTAACTTTTCAGAAGGACTTTGGCCTTTTTTCAACGAATAGGATAAATTAGTTTAGGGTATCAAGAAAGAATGTATTTCCATAACTCTTTTCCACGATAGTTTGCAAACATATAATAATTATTAATTATTTTAACAATTTTCATAAAAATATTTAGAGTTTGGCTATTTTTCAAGGAATAGATACAGTTTGTTTACAAAGTCAACTACGAACGTTTTTCTATGTTGCTTCGTAAACTTACAATAATTATTAATAATTTTAACAATTTGCATAAACAAATTCAGAGTTTGGCTATTTTTCAACGAATAGGCTAAATTTTCTTTACAGAATTAACTAAGAATATCCTTCCGATGACTCTTTTCTATGAAGCTTTGCGCATTTACAATAATTATTAATTATTTAAAAAGTCTTCATGAACATATTCAGAGTTTGGGTATTTTTCAAGGAATAGGCACAATTTGTTTACGGAGTCAACTAAGAATATCTTTCCGACAACTCTTTTCTATGTTGCCTTATAAATTTACAAAAATTATTAATTATTTAAACAATTTTGATTAAAAAATTAAGAGTTTGGCTATTTCTCAACGAATAGGCTCAATTTTTTACAGATGATGCTGAGAAAAGTCTTTCTGATGACTATTTTCTATGTTGCTTATGTAAATTCACAAGAATGATTAATTTTTTAAACAATTTCCATAAACGAATAAGTTCAATTTGTTTACGGAATCAACTAAGAATATCTTTCCGATAACTTTTTTCTATGTTGCCTTATAAATTTACAAAAATTATTAATTATTTAAACAATTTTGATTAAAAAATTTAGAGTTTGGCTATTTCTCAACGAATAGGCTCAATTTTTTACAGATGATGCTGAGAAAAGTCTTTCTGATGACTATTTTCTATGTTGCTTATATAAATTCACAAGAACGATTAATTTTTTAAACAATTTCCATAAACGAATAAGTTCAATTTGTTTACGGAATCAACTAAGAATGTCTTTCCGATGACTCTTTTCTATGTTGCTTTGTAAATTTACAAGAATGAATAGTAATTCAAACAATTTTCATACAGAAATTTAAAGTTTGACTATTTTTTAACAAATAGGTAGAGTTTGGCTATTTTTTAACAAATATGCTACATTTTTTGTACAGAATTAGCTAAGAATATCTTGCCAATGACTGCTTTGTATGATGATTTGCAAATTTTCAAGAATTATTAATTATTTAAACAATTTTCATTAACAAATTAACAGCCCGGTCATTTTTCAACGAATAGGATCAATTAGTTTAGGTAATCAAGAAAGAATGTATTCCTAATAAATCTTTTCTACGATACTTTGCAAATATACAATAATTATGAATTATTTTAAAAATTTTCGTAAACATATTCAGAGTTTGTCTATTTTTCAAGGAATAGGCAGAATTTGTTTACGGAGTCAACTAGGAATGTCTTTTCGATGACTATTTTATATGCTGCTTTGTAAATTTACAAGAATTATTATTTGTAATATCATTATTTTCAACGAATTGGCTCAATTTGTTTACAGAACCAGAAAGAATGTATTAAAAATAATTCTTTCCTATGTTACTTTGCAAATTTACAATAATTGTTAATTATTTTAATAATTTTAATAAACATATTCAGAGTTTGAATGTTTTTCAACAAATTGGCCCAATTTGTTTACGAATTCAACTAAGAATATCTTTCCGATGACTGTTATCTATGGATTTGTAAATTTACAATAATTTTCAATTATTTAAATAATTTTAATTAAAAAACTGAGAGTTTGGCTATTTTTCAACGAAAAAAGTGAATTTTTTACAGAAAAATAACTAAGAATATCGTTCCGATGACTTCATTATGCTCTTCAAATTTCCAAGATTTATTAATTATTTAAAATATTTTCATGAGCAAATTAAGAGTTTGGCCATTTGTCGAATAAACCCTCCCGTCAAACCTCCTGCTTGACATTAGTTAAAACCGAGGTTAAAACGCAGCAAATACACAACTCGATCATATCCGTGGCAGATGGTCATCCATCCGAGTGCTATGCGCGCTCGAAATGGCTTGACATCTGGACTCTTCTCGAGTCGAGATCATTTACTGTGTATTTCTATAAACATTTGTATGCGCCGACATTTTATAGGTTTTTTTCCAAAGTTGCATGAAAATGTTTACAGTTGCACAATTATTTTTTCTGCATCGTGAGAGTGTATCCATGCTAAGCCGTGTAAAAATCAAAATTATTGAAGTAAAAATTAAATTTCATGGTATTTTATATAACTTCATTTCCAAATAAAATAATTATATGTAAATAAATTGGTCGCGCGCGGAGCGCGCGCATGAGGCTCTAGTTTTAGTGGAAGATTCATCAGATTGGTTTGAAAATTAATTTTTTCAACTAAAAATTAAACTATTATATTTTTGGTTGAGAATTTATCATTTTTAACTCAAAAATTGAACTATTTGGTTGAAAATTTGTCTTTTTTTTTAGTTGAAAATTCGTGTATTTTGTTGAAAAGCCGTTTTTTTGGTAGAAAATTATTCTTTTTGTTTGAAAATTCACCTTTTTGGTCGAAGATTAAAGTATTTTCAGTTAAATATTCATATTTTTGGTTGAAAATAAAACTAATTGGTTAAAAGTTAAACTTTTTTGTTAAAAATTCATCTTTTTGGTTTAAAATTCATATATTCCAGTTGAAAATTCATCATTTTAGTTGAAAATTAATAAGTTTGGTTGAAAATGAATTTTTTTAATTTTCAAAATTCATCTTTTTGGTTTAAAATTCAAGTATTCCAGTTAAGATTCATCACTTTAGTTGAAAGTTCATCACTGTAGTTGAAAATTCATCACGTTTTTTGAAAATGTAACTATTTTTTTCTTTTAACTGAAAATGTAACTATTTCGATTGAATTCTCCATCATTCCAGGTGAAGATTCATCATTTTAGTTGAAAATTCATAAGTTTGGTTGAAAATTAATTTTTTTAATTTGAAAAATTCATCTTTTTGGTTTAAAATTCAAGTATTCCAGTTGAAGATTCATATTTTTAGTTAAAAATTCATCACTTTAGTTGAAGATTCATCACTTTATTTGAAAATTCATCACTTTGTTTGAATATGTAACTATTTTTTTTAAAATAATTTTTTTCTTTGAAATTTTTTTTTTCAACTGTCAATTAACTATTCCACTTGAATACCTCCATCATTTTAGTTGAAGATTCATCAGTTTGGTTTGAAAATTAATATTTTTAACTGAAAATTTAACTATTACATTTCTGGTTGAGAATTTATCACTTTTAGCTCAAAAATTGAACTATTTGGTTGAAAATTTGTCGTTTTCTTAGTTTAAAATTCGTGTATTTTGTTGAAAAGTCGTTTTTTTTTGTAGAAAATTATTCTTTTTGTTTGAAAATTCATTTTTTTGGTTGAAAATTAAAGTATTTATTTATTATTTATTTTTATTATTAGTTATTTATTTCTTGAAAATTCATCTATTTGGTTTAAAATTCATATATTCCAGTTGAAAATTCATCATTTTAGTTTAAAATTAATAAGTTCGGTTGGAAATTAATTTTTTTAATTTGGAAAATTCATCTTTTTGTTTTAAAATTCAAGTATTCGAGTTAAGATTCATCACTTTAGTTAAAGATTCATCACTTTAGTTGAAAATTCATCACATTTTTTTGAAAATGTAACTATTTTTTTATTTCAACTGAAAATGTAACTATTTAAATTGAATACTCCATCATTTTAGTTGAAGATCCATCAGTTTGGTTTGAAAATAAAATTTTTTTATTGAAAATTTAACTATTACATCTCTGGTTGAGAATTGATCATTTTTAGCTCAAAAATTGAACTATTTTGTTGAAAATTTGTCTTTTTTTAGTTGAAATTCATTTATTTTGTTGAAAAGTCCTTTTTTTTGTAGAAAATTAATATTTTTGTTTGAAAATTAATCTTGTTATTTGAAACTGCATCTTTGTGGTTAAAAATTCAAGTATTCCAATTAAATATTCTTCATTCTAGTTGAAAATTTATCTTTTCGGTTGAAAATAAAACTTCTTGGTTTAAAGTTAAACACTTTTGTTAAAAATTCATTTTTTGTTTTGTTTAATATCCATTTATTCCAGTTGAAGATTCATCATTTTAGTTGAAAATTTATCACTTCGGTTAAAATTTTTTTTTGTGGAAAATTATTATATTTTTTTTTTTTAATTGAAAATTTAACTGTTCCATTTTCGGTTGAAAACTGATCTTTTTTACTTCAAAATTGAACTATTTGTTTGGATTTATGCAATTATTTGAAAAATGGTATTTTTTGGTAGAAATTATTCTTCTTAGTCGAAAATTCATCTTTTTGGTTGAAAATTCATCATTTTGGTTGAAAATTCATCTTTTTGGTTGAAAATTCAACAACCTTTTAAAAATGCAATATTTTCACTTGAAAAATTAGAAATTTAAAACTGTTTGAATTTAATTTAATATAGTACTCACATTAATTTTATCTAAATATGCACTGAATTTTAAGTATAAGATAAAATAAAAATCTGCTTGAATTATTATTCAAATTCATGGATCCTGAAGACAAAATCAAGAAATGATTATGTTTTTAGCATTATTTAATAATTTAATTAATCGATGGTTCTATATTTAAGAATATCTTGTAATACAATTTGTCAGAGTTTTCTAAATTAAATATAATAATTGAATCCGTATAAACTATGAAAAATTATACCTAGAAAAAACTTGAGATAGCTGAAAAAAACAGGGAATATCAGCGAATTTTGTTCAGGGTTTGAGCAGACACCCTGAATTTGCTTATAGTATTGTTTCTAAGTTTAGAACACGCGTGATGCTTTAATTACATTCCAGAATAATGCCACTATTCTCGAGTTAGATAGTCTAATTTGCGGATCTGCGAGGCGGTAGATAAGAGATATTAAGTAGGTTTTGCTGCATCTGCGAATTCAGTAAAGACTAGATACCGAATCGATCCAGCGAAGGATGATGTTTACCCTACTCGTTATTATTATTGATGTAACTTCGTTGAATTTTGCTTAGGGATGCAGATACGTTTTTAGGCCTGTTGTCTATGTTCTGACCAGAGTCAGATTATTTTTTTACAATAAGACGCTCATTGGGACATATTTTTTTTGCCGAGGGTTGCAACCCTTATTTTTTACAAGGGTGAATGTGATTTTTTTCACCTTTTTTTAAAACAGAAACCGAGGGGTTGACAACTCGACCGATTGGGTGTACACCTACACTGAAAAAATTTTGGGCGAGCCGCTCGCCCACGTGATAGAGCTGCAACACCAAATGCGTCGCGTGTTGCTCGCCCGCAGCTTGGTGCGGATCCTCTCTCTTGTTGGGCACGCTGTGTGCCCAAATTGGAACAGCTGTAGCCCCAACAGTGTTGGTACAGTAACGCTCCGTTCAGGCGGGAGAACGGCATCGCCAATCCGAATTTCGCGCGGAGTTTGTTTCATCCGACAAACGGTTTGTCGTATATATTCGAGCTTATTTTATTTTTACAAATGAACTTTTGATCTTGGATCACTTCTTAGAGAAGAATAACTTCTCGCATTTACGCAATGACCTCAAATGTAAATAAATTATCAATATATAAACCTGCCTTTGTGAATGGGCGCCTGCACATAACCTATAAGATAGAAATTTCGTTTTTTTTTTGTGCAAAACGTTAATCTTTTTTGGTTGAGGATTTAACTGTTTTTGATTTAAAATCAAAATCTTGTTTGCTCGAAATATGAACTGTTACATTTTTTGTTCAGTAATTATCTTTTTTGGTTGAAGATTATACTATTTAGTTGAACGTCAAACTATTTTGTTAAAAATGAACTTTTTGGTTGATGGTTCATCATTTTAGTTAAAAACTCATGTCTTTGGTTGAAAATTTAAGTATTTGGTTGAAAATTCGCTTTTTTAAATTTTGGTTGACTCTTTCCTTTTCTCCTTCTTTTTTATTTTGTTATGTATTTGTCTCTAATGAGTCGAGATGAGGTTGTTTAAAAATCTAATTTTGATTTGTGATTTTTTTCAAGCTCTGATTTCGGTACATAACATTATTAATAAGAAATCAGATTTCATTTCGATCTTGAATGAATTTTTTAATAGAGACAACTTTTTACCTTGATTTGTCAAAAAAATATATTTTTATTTAAATACTGTATCAAGGATGTTTTTAAATATTAGCTATTTTATAAATGTATGATTGTTTGGATTATATCTTTTGCTATTTCGAAAATTTAATAATCTGAATGGACTAGTTACAACACATACAACATACAACACAATTTTTTATACAATTTGTTATAAAAAAATAAATTTTTTATACAATTTGTTATAAAAAATTAAAATTGTGACTTATGATAAAACTTTCGGGCTAAAAAAATCATAAAGTCATTCCCAGAAACTTTGTGTAGAAAAATGGTATCGATCCCTAAAAATATACGACTATAAAACAATTATTTGTATAATTTGTTAATAAAAATCATCAATTTTTATGTTTAAATATTTTTTCACTTTAAATAACATGGTCAAGTATTTTAAAATTATTTTTCATGACAAAATATTTTATCTCGTAAAAATTCGATAGATGTCTATTAGTTTATAAAATTTTTTATGGCAATAAAATGCCTTTTAAACAATTTATTTTCATTACATTTGTATCTAGGCATTCACTATTATTGATTTCTGGTGTACTTAATTGTTTACACGATCACAAAACTCAAACGCGACCTGCATAATTTGTCCGCGAAAATCCATTTCTGGACCCGTGGGGCAATTGCTTTCTCTTTTGTGGGACTGCAGCGTTCCCAACACGCGGGAAAGGATCTGCTCGCACGTTTGGCACTATTGCTCACTCAAATGTGGTGTGGCCGCTGCACCGAACGCCGTGGTGGCGCTGCGTTCTCACTAAATAGACAGCTGCTTGCCCAAAATTTTTTCAGTTTACTTCTGACTTCAAGATACTTCAGGATATTTCAATGACTTCAGAAGATTTCACTGACTTCGGGAGATTTCAAGTGACTTCAGGAGAATTCACGTGACTTCAAGTGACTTCACGTGACTTCATGCGACTTCATGTGAATTCAAATGACTTCAGATATTTCAGGAGATTTCAAGTGACTTCAGGAGAATTTAAGTGACTTCATGTGAATTCAAATTACTTCAGATGTTTCAGGAGATTTCAGGTGACTTCAAAGGGGCCGCGCATATACCACGTGGACGATTTTTTATTACATCGCCACCCCCGCCGCCACCTCTCGTGGACAAGCTTGGACTTTTGACGAACCCTCTCCCCCTGGCTGGACATTTTTTTAGTTTTTTTTATGTGTTTCTAAAAAGAAATCCGCAGATTCAGGAAAACGGGAGTCCACGTAAGGGTGGTCCAAAAATGCGTTGGAAAATTGTTTTTTCAAATTTTCATGAATATCGCCCCCAAATTTGTTAGAATCCACACAAAAATAAATGCGTTTAAAAAAAATGATATTCAGATTTGTGGGTGATTCTGAACAAATCTATTTAGATTATTACATTTTCCGAAAAGTGAGGTAGTTTGATGTCTGGTCTTTTTCATGCTCATTTTGCATAAAACTATTCATGAAAAAGTATATTTCTTTTCGACCTGCAATAAAAAATGATATTCGGAGTTTCCACCAGCCCCATGAAGTTTCACACATATTTCCCAGAAGAAAAAAATACGTTTTTGTACATTTTGTTCAGAATCGTCAATATTAAGTGAATCGAGTTGAAACTCAACATTGCTTTTCACAATTAGCTATAGCATACACATAAATAATGAGTTTTCAAATATCACCCCCATATGGTTGTTTTATAGGGTCCCAAAAACAGCCCATAAGTGAAAAATTGGGTTTTGCGAGTTGCTGGCTCTAATTATGATTTTTTTGCGGTTTTTTTTTTTTAAACAAATTGTTTCTAATACATGAAATACTACTTTTCACTGATAATTAGATGTTTAGATGCATTGTTTTAATAAATTATTATTGCTTGTAGCAATTTTCTCTTAGAATACAGTTAGAAAGTCGCGGTTTTTCCGAATTTTATAATTAGAGTGAGATGATAAATAAAGCAAGTTAACAAACATAATTGTTTAAACAATTTATTATTTTTTAATACAGTCTTCTCTTAGATCATTGCTTAAAAAATTATTTTTGTTGAATTTCAGTCACTATTACCATACTCTAAGTGAAAAGTAGAAGAAGAGTTGAAAAATTCAGAAAAAAACCGCATTTTTCTAATATTATTCAAAGAGAATATCATTAAAAATAATAATACATTGTTTGAACAATTATGTTTGTTAACTTGATTTTATTATTACCCTACTATAATTTGAAAGAGAACCAAAACTGGAAAATTTTAGAATAAACTGCAACTTTCTAGCATTATTCTAAGAGAATATTATTTTAAATATTAAATTGCTAAAACAATTATTTCTGTTACATTTAATTAATTATTGCCTCGTTCTAACTGAAAAGTTGAGAATCAGTTGAAAAATTCAGATAGAACCGCGACTTTTTAACTTCATTGTAAGATAAAATGGCTATAAACAATAACGAATTATTTAAACACTTTATTTAAACATTAAATTATCACAATAAAGTAATATTTTATGTATTAGAAACAGTGTTTACCAAAAGAAACCTAAAAAAAATAATAGTCAGCGCCAGAAACTCGCAATACCCAATTTTTCACGTATGGGGTTTATTTGGGACCCTATAAAACACTTATGTGGGTGAATTTCAAAAAGTAATTTCTTATTCGTATTCTATAGCTAATTCTGTAAAAAAAATTTCAGGGTCAACTCGATACACCTAATATTGACGATTCTGAATAAAATATACAAAAACGTCTTGCTTTCTTATGGAAAATACGTGTTAAACTATACGGGGCTTGCGGAACCTCTAAATATCATTTTTTTAAACGCATTAATTTTTTTTGGATTTGAACAAATTTGCGGGCGATGCATGAAAATTGAAAAAACAAATTTTGGACCACCTTAGTCCACGTGGACTTTGCATCGACCCCTTCGTCCCCCCTCGTGGACAATCGTGGACTTTTGCCCCCCCCCCCCAAGCTGTTCACGTGGTATATGGGTGACCCCAAATGAATTTAGGTGATTTCAAGTGACTTCACATGAATTCACGTGACTTCATGTGAATTCAAATGACTTCAGATATTTCAAGAGATTTCAAGTGACTTCAACTGAATTCAAGTGACTTCAAGTGACTTCAAGTGAATTCAAGTGACTTCACGTGAATTCAAGTGACTTCAAGTGACTTCAGATATTTCAGGAGATTTCAGATATTTCAGGAGACTTCAGGAGATTTCATTACAAGTGTACACCTGACTTCACGATTTGTCCACCCCTCGACAGAAACTTTCAAATCAGCTGAATTTAACTCTAGATTCTACTGTTATTAAGAAAATTCAAAATTAAAGTTGGCATGTTTCGACGTTTTTGAAAAAAATTCATTGCAGAGGGTGAGTTACCCCTAACCACCGATTTTCTTCATTTTGTAATATGTTGTAGAACATAAAAATATAGCAGACACGTTTTTTTAAGTGCTAATTCGCTGATTTAGGGGGTGAAAACCACCCTTAAACTTTACCCCCACATACAGTTTTCTTTAATATCTTCAAAACGAATCGGAATTTTTTAATCAAACAAACGTCAGATTATTATTTCTCACAAAAAGAAACACTCATTGCGAAATATTTTGTATACCGAGGGGTTATAACCTTCACCTGAATTTCACCGTATACTGTACTGTTGTTAAGAAAATTAAAACTTAAAGCTGACACGTCTCGGCGTTTTTGAAAAAATTAATTGCAGGGGGTGATTTACCCCTAAAGATAATTTAATACTTTTGGGAAATTAATCACAACATACGTTTTAAATTTAAATTTTGGAACGCTTATTCCGACAAATATTTTGCATTAAAAATTAAATAACATGAGCACCCTTATTTTTAAGAGGGTTGACTACCCCCATGAAATTTATCATTATTAAATTGTGAATACAGTTTTTTTTTCATATTTACTTGTAGATTGATATTTCCCAATCAAATATGTCAATTTTTTACTATGACACAATTAACAAGTCCATAGTATTTAAAACTACCCTATTTTCATAGGTCTCACCCCCGCTCCGCCAAATTTCCGTTTTTGTTTGAATATAACGAAATATTATTTATTGAACAAAGTTTCCAAATTTTATATCATGCTGAAAAAAATATCTGCATTTTAACGGCTATGTTTGAATTCGGCCATTTGAGCGTTGAAAACCGCCCTTAAACTCAACTCACGTAAAAAAAATTTTCTTTAATTCCTCAAGAATGAATTGGAATTTTTCAATTAAAAAAAACATTAACTTATTCCTTACAAAAAGACGCTCCTCGGGAAATGTCTTTTATATTAAAATGTATAGTGAATTTACAGATGAATGTACTGAAAAAAAATTTCAGCATTTTAACAACCATGCTTGAAGTCATATATTTAAGGCCATGTGACGAGTGGGTCACGTGACCGGATTCCTACCTTACCGACAATTTTTTTATTTGTAAACTTATTTTCACACGAATACCCACATCGAGTGAAAATTTGGGATAATAAATAAGAAGCTCTAAGAAAGGTGGGCCTGGTCCTAAATTTTTATAATTATGAAAACAGTTTTTTTTGTAAATAATTTTTTTTTGCTTTTTTCATGATTATTAAAATTTAGGACCAGACCCACCTTTCTTAGTGCTTCTTATTTATCATCCCAAATTTTCAACTCGATGTGGCTATTCGTGTGAAAATAAGTTTACAAATAAAAAATGTGTCGGTATGGTAGGAATCCGGTCACGTGACCCACTCGTCACATGGCCTTAAGGAATGGAAATCACCCTCAAGTTCACCAATAAAAATAGTTATTTTCAAAATTTCTATAAAACTAGATTTTTTAAACTTCATATTTTGTTTCTCATTCATACAGTTATATAACTGTATGGATGAGAAACAAAATATATTATTTTTATATTTCGTGATTAGAAACACATTTTTGAAATAATAATATATGTAATTTCAAAATTTTTTGTGAAAATGAGTAGAGTGGTACATAAAATTAAAAGTAAGATATTTTCAAACTTTGAAATTTGTTTTAAAACTTTGTTCGATAAATAGTGTTTTGTTATATTAAAAAAAATGGAAATTTTAGAGGTGAGAACTGAAAAAATGGGCTGGTTTTAAATACGATGGAGACTTGTTAATTGTGTCATGGAAAAGATTGACATATTATATTTGTGAAATATCAGTCTACAAGTAAATGTATGTTGTGATTAATTTTTCAAAAGAAATAAATTAGCTGTAGGGGTAACTCACCCCTTGCAATGCATTTTTTTCCAAAACCCCGAAACATGTCAACTTTAATTTTTAATTTTCTTAACAACAGTACAATATACAGTGAAATTCAGCTGATTGAAAAATTTCTCTATGAAAAAATGTGAAAAAATCACATTCACTCTTGTAAAAAATAAGAGTTGGAAACCCTCGGTATAAAAAATATTTATTAATGAGTGTTTTCTTGTAAGAAATAATCTGACGATTGTTTGGTTAAAAAATTCCGATTCGTTTTTGAGATAATAATGAAAACTTTTTTTGTAGGGTTAACTTTAAGGGTAGGTTTCACCCCTTAAAACAGCGAATTAGCACGTAAAAAAATATATGTCTGCTATTTTTTTATGGACTACAACATATTACAAAATGAAGAAAATCGGTTAGATGCATCACGGGAAGCAATAAATTAACTGTAGGGTTAACTCAACCCTTGCATTGAAGTTTTTCCAAAACCCTGAAAAATGTCAACTTTAGTTTTTAATTTTTTTTTAACAAAAGTACAATATACAGTGAAATTCAGCTGATTTTAACGTTTCTGTATAAAAAAAATGTAAAAAAATCACATTCACCCTTGTAAAAAATAAGGTTTGCAACCCCTCGGCATAAAAATATGCCCCAATGAGCGTCTTATTGTAAGAAATAATCTGACGCAACAAAAAATATGTTGACTAGTAGTATATGTATGTATTACACATATTACAACATGAAGGAAATCGGTGAGGTACACCTCGGGTACTTTCCTTGTAAGTTACTGAAAAGTTACGTTATTTGTAACTTTTAGGGTAACTTCGTTACTGTATTGAAAAGTTACTTGTAACGTAACTTAGTTAAGATTTTTACAGTAACTTGGAACTTTAATTTCAGCTACTTCTGAAAAGGTAAGTTTTTGATTCATGTTCTTGAAACTTCTTATTTATTTAAACCATAGGCGTTTATGCTTAAACCATTGAGAAGATGTAATAAATGTTAGTTTGAAAAGAAAAATTTCGTTTCTGTTGTAATGTAATCAACATTCACATTCTTATAATATTCACCTATCTCCTCCAAATTGACATAACAGCTCTCGTTCCAGCACTTATTTTGATGCTTTTTTGTCTTGGCTGGATTCATACTCTTCTATGGTATATTCATCATTTTTATTTTTACGTGTGATATAATAAGAGTAGAATATTTTAAAAATGAGTTCCTTCTCCTTTTTTCTTTCGTGGAAAGCAATATATGCATTTGTAGCCATAAAACGGAATTCTCCACTATACATATACGTATTACCATCTCTGCTATTAATCTTCCTTTCATATCCTCAACACTTTTAAATGTGAATGTTATTTCATTGTTCAAACAATTTTCACTAAAAACCATTATCGAACAAACTACCGTTCTTTTAATAAATACTTTAATTCAACTGTCTTTCAGTAATGTCAATTAAATAAGCTCTTCTAATAAACCGAACACATATGTAGTAATTATGCATTATTATGTATCCTCAGATTATTGTTCTTATTATTATTAAACTACATGTAGAATATTTTTGAAACTTTCTAGAAACGTGTAGAAAATCTTCTTAGACAAATTTGACACTTAGAATTGCGCAATATTATTTTGTGACAGTTGTGAGATGGCCATGATGTCGGTAAAGTAGAGATGCATCTTCCTCTTGTAAAAGTGGCTCAGTAGCCCTCTTGTATTAGTGGTCTAGTATCCTGCATCTAAATACATAGCTTTGGGTCAGTAGCCCTCTTGTAAAAGTGGTTCAGTCCCCCTGGTCCAGTACCCCTCTTGTATCAAGGTTGGTAAGGTAGGAATTCAGGATGACATCATCAAAATATTCTAGAAACTTAGCACGGACATGAACCACTTTAACTGTAGAATGTTCTCTAATAATTTATCTGTCACTTTAGCCTAAAGTTCCAGGAGTTTTCTAGACTGCAAAATGTTCTTCATGAGTTAAATGTGCACTAAATAAATAAAGATAGGAATTTTTAGTTAAAAGTATTATCCATAAGGAAGCAATAAATCAAATTTATATAGACAAAACAGGATGTCATACATAGCCCTCCATATCAAATTTCACCTGTACACCTGCATCTTTTGCATATTAAATGAATGTTTATCTATAAGGAAGCAATAAATCATCCTTGTTTTTCTCATAACTATATGACGCAGTAGAAAATACCAGGATAAAGCAACATATTACCTTGAAAGTATTTACACGAAATGTTTAATTGCATGAGGTAAGAAATGACCTTGAAGCTGTTTACATGAATTCGGTTCTTATAATTGCGCAATATTATTCTATGATGTCATCACAACCCTCCGAGAATGTTCTAGAAACTTTTAGCATGTACAGAATACATACATATCCAGAGTCCGCCTTGTAAAAGTGGCTCAAAAGTGAGATCCAGAGAGTCCGTCTTATCCAGACTCCGTCTTACTTTTTGGTTCAGAACCCAGCCTTACTCATCTACTAATGCAGTAGCTTTAATGGGTGACTGAAATTTTGAAATATTTTATTATATTTATTTTTCATTTAGCTTCTTTTTCTATATTTTGAGTCTTCAACGTGTAATAGGCAAAACTGACCTTTCTAAGTAAGAGATGAAAAAGCTGCTGAAAAAACAAGCATATATCTGTAAATAAAAAAGGCATGTGACCTCATCTCAAGTGTTGTTGTTGTATTGTATGACATAAACAAGCGTTATAATCGATACACATATAGAAACACGTAAACTTCGTTTCTCAAAATTGCACATTATTGCATTATATGATGCAACAATATTCTAGAACGCTGTACATTATAATCGATACACGTAAAATTCGTTCCTCGACCTTGCACAATATTGCATCATATGACGCAACAATGTTCTATAACGTTCTACATCCAGAAACACGTAAAATTCGTTTCGCGACGTTGCACAATATTGCATCATATGACGCAACAATATTCTACAATTTTCCACATCTAGAAACACGTAAAATTCGTTTCGCGACATTGCACAATATTGCATCATATAATGCAACAATGTTCTAGATCGTTCCAAATTTAGAAACACGTAAAATTCGTTTCTCGAAATTGCACAATATTGCATCATGTGATGCAACAATGTCCTAGAACGTTCTACACTATAATCTACACGTTCGGGATATAATTTTTGCAACGCAAAATGTAATGCGTCATTCAAACTAACCTTTAAGTTATTTACGAAAGAAACGCTTCTCAGAAATTGCGCAGTATAATTTGATGACGTCATCAAGAATATTCTAGGAAACTTAGCACGGACATGAACCACTACAGTTTTAGAATCTTTTGTGCTTTACATGAATGTTTTATCTATAAGAAAGCAATAAATCAGCCTTGTTTTTCTCGTAATAACCTTGAACATTTTTGCATGAATTCGGCTCTTACAATTCTTAAACTGCAGTAGCTATCGGATGCAACCTGATCCGTTAGACAAAAACAGGATGTCATATCAAATTTCACATATATATGCCTGCATATTTACGCACTAAATGAATGTTTTATCTATAAGAAAGCAATACATCATCCTTGTTTTTCTCGTAATAACCTTGAACGTGTTTACATGAATTCGGCTCTTATAATTCTTAAACTGCAGTAGCTATCAGATGCAACCTGATCCGTCAGAATAAATCAAATTCATATAGACGAAAACAGGATGTGATATCAAATTTCATATATATATTTGCGCATTAAATGAATGTTTTATCAATAAAGAAGCAATAAATCATTCTTGTTTTTCTCGTAATGACCTTGAAACTGTTGACATCAATTCGGTTCTTACAATTGCGCAACATTATTCTGTGACGTGATCATGACCTTCGAGAATGTTCTAGAAACTTAGCACGGACATGCACCACTACAACTTAGAAGCTTCTCGATGTCGGTAAAATAGGAATCTTGGTCCAGAAACGTCCCTACCTATCAACTCAAAAAAAAAAAAAAACGAAAAAAAAACGAAAATGAACATTGTAAGCCGAACAACGCAAACTATGTAAGATAAAAAAAAGATGAGATCAAAATTGTGCAACAAAAAAAGATCTACAAATTTGTTATTAATCAATTTTTGATAGGACGCATAGTTTTTGTTTTATTCGTGAAAAACAACATTGAAAATAAAAAAATTTAATTTTTTGGAAAACGACACAAGGAAAGAAAAAAGATTAATAGGCAAAAGTTGTTCACTCAAAGAGGATCTACAAATTTGTTATAAACTCTTATGATAAAACTACATTAAAAATTAAAAATTTACTTTTTGGAAAAACGACACAAGCTACAATAACTTTTTATTTAACAAAATTTTTCGCCTAAATTATGTCTACAAATTTTTTTTAGAACCACTTTGCAATAGGATGCATATTTTCAGTTTGAATCCTAAAAAATAACGTTGAAAAGATTTTTTTTGTTGAAGATTCATGATTTTGACTCGAAAATGTATCTTTTTTAGTTGAAAATGTATCATTTTTAGCTTAAAATTCAATTAGTGGATTGAAAGTTGAACTCTTTTGTTAAGATTTAATTTCTTTGGTATACAAATTCAACTACTGTGTTAGAAAAGAAATTAACTTTGTTAGAAATTCATTTTTTTTTATTGAAGATTCATAATTTTTATTCGAAAATTTAGCTATTTCAGTTGGAAATTTATCATTCTTAGTTTAAAATTCAAGTACTTGGTTGAACTGCTTTGTTGAAAATTCATTTTTTGTTTTTGAAAATACATTTCCTGAATGAAAATTTAACTATTCAATGTTTGGTTCAAAACTTAGCTTGTAGTTGAAAATTCAACTATTTAGCTGAAAATTCATGTTTCTTCTTAAAAATTCATCTTTGTTGGTAGACAATTAATTATCTTTGAGGATTCAAATATTTTGTTGAAAATTTGTCTTTTTTGGCATTGTTATTTTTTGGTATTTTCTGCTGAAAAATAGAAAACTAATTTCTTTTGTTGAAAACTCGTTTTTTTTTTAAATTAACAATTAATTTTCTGAACTGACAGTTTGACTATTCGATTTAAATATTTATAATTTAAGTGGAAAATTCATCTATTTAGTTGAAAGATATCTGTTTTATTAAAAATGCAACTACTTGGGTAAAAGTTGAACTAGTTTTTCAAAAACGTATTTTATTCATTGAAGGTTCTTTGGCTAAAAATTTAACTATTTTGTTGAAAATTTTTTGTTTTTGTTGTTGTTTAAAATTAATTTTTTTACTGAAAATGTAAATTTTCCGTTCTGGGATGACTATTGACCTTTTTTAGTTGAAAATTCGTGTTTTTTGGTTTGAAATTTCCTTTTTTTAAATTAAAAATTCAACTGTTTGGTTGTCAATTAACTGCTTTTAATACATATTTTTGGGTTAAAAATTCAGCTGTTTTTTACAGAAAATTCGTTCTTTGTTTTGAAATTGTACTGAAAATTTGACTTTTCCATTTTTGGTTAAAAATTGATACTTGTTAGTTGAAAATTCAACTCTTTTCATTTTAAATAATATTCTGCTTAAACATAAAAAAATTATTTTTTGAAGAAAACAGCGCGCAATACGTAATAATATTGGAATGCATAGTTTAAAAATAGAAAGTGCCTCAGAGAAAGTATAAATATGTAAAGTTAGTATTTCTTATCTACAAAACTCGAATTTAGTGAAAACTAGTTTTGATTAATCAAAACACGAAGTTATCGAAAACATTTCAGGAAACTAGTTTTAACTATTCAAAAGTTATTTTTACCGAGTACTTTTGGGAAAATCCAAAGACTTATATCTTCGGATATTTTGAATATGTATAGCTACATTTTTAAACATAAATTGGAAAAAGTAATGTTAAAATTAAAAAATTTTTAATTTTAAAATAATTTTAATAGAATAAGATCGTTTATCGCAAGTTATTCTAAATTCAAATTAGTAGAAATTTTACTGATGCAATTAGTAGCATTGTGTATGACTGTTAAATTAGTAATTTTGTCACTTTCTACTAAATGAAATGGTAAGATGTATGTTACTAAAAAAATTAGTAAGGGTATTCTTCTAATCTGCTTAGTAGTACTAACTTTCTAATTCAATGAGTAAAAGGAAAAAAAAAGATTATGTATTATTTTTTTAAATACTTTCTGATGGTTTTTGAGTTTCAATTAAGAAAGTTTAATGTTTAATGTTTGAATATTCAACTTCTCGGGGTGAAAATTCAACTGCCTTTTAAAAAAATTGTCTTTTTGACTTGAAAATTCAACAATTTGGTTGGAAATGCTACTCTTTTGTTGAAAGTCTGTCTTTTGGGTCTTATCCGGTAGAAATTTAATCTTTTTTGGTTAAAAATGCAACTGTTTGTTTGGAAATTAATCTGTTTTGGTTAAAGTACAATTTTTTTTTCTTGAAAACTCGACAATTTGGTTGAAAATTCATCTTTGTAAGTTAAAAAATGAACAATTTTGTTAAAAAGTTATCTTTTTGGTAGAAAATTCAACATTTTTGTTCAATATTTGTCTTCTTTTTAGAGAAAATTCGTTTTTTTTTGGATTGATAATTAATCTTTCTGGTAGGAAACTACTCATTTTTCTTGGTAGGAAATTCATCTTTGCTGGTTAAAAATTAACTTTTTATTGAAAATTCAACTTTTCAGGCTGGAAAATTCAATTTACTTCTGAAAAAATCGTCTGTTTGGCTTGAAAATTCAACTATTTGGCTGAAAATGTAACAATTTTTGTTTGAGGTTTAATCCTGTTTGTTTAAAAATTCCACCATTTTCTTGGAAATTCATCTTTGCAGTTTGAAAATTTAACTACTGCCTTAAAAATTCAACTATTTTATTGAAAATTTATTTATTTTATTGAAAATTTAATTATTTTATTTAAAATTCAACTCTTTTGTTAAGAAGTGATATTTTTGATAGAAAGTTCAACTTTTTTGTTGAACATTCGTCTTTTTTTATAGAAGTTCGTCCTTTTGAATTGGTAATTCATCTTTTTGGTAGAAGTCATTTTCCTTGGTTGAAAATTATTCTATGTTGGTTAAAAAAGAACTTTTTATTGAAAAATTCAACTTTTCAGGTTGGAAAATTAAACTGTCTTCTAAAAAATCGCCCTTTTGGCATGAAAATTCAACCACTTGGTTAAAAATTCAACTGTTTTATTGAAAATTTGATTAAAATTCAACCATTTTGTTGAAATCTTATCTTTTTTGTAGAAAATTCAACTTTTTTGTTGAATATTTTGTTGAAAATTCATCTTTGTTGGTTGAAAATTCAACTATTCGACCATTTGGTTGAAAATTCATCTTTGTAAGTTAAAAAATGAACAATTTTGTTGAAAAGTTATCTTTTTGGTAGAAAATTCAACTTTTTTGTGGAATATTTGTCTTCTTTTTAGAGAAAATTCGTTCTTTTGGACTGATAATAATTAATCTTTTTAGTAGGAAACTACTCATTTTTCTTGGTAGAAAATTCATCTTTGCTGGTTAAAAATTAACTTTTTATTCAAAATTCAACTCTTCAGACTGGAAAATTCAATTATTTTTGAAAAAATCGTCTTTTTGGCTTGGAAATTCAACTATTTGGCTAAAAATATAACCATTTTTGGTTGAAGTTTAATCCTGTTTGTTTAAAAATTCCACCGTTTTCTTTGAAATTCATCTTTGTAGGTTGAAAATTCAACTACTTGCTTAAAAATTCAACTATTTTATAGAAAATTTAATTATTTTATTGAAAATTCTATGTTGGTTAAAAATGAACTTTTTATTGAAAATTCAACTTTTCAGATTGGTAAATTAAACTATCTTCTAAAAAATTGTCTTTTTGGCATGAAAATTCAACTATTTGGTTAAAAATTTAACTGTTTTATTGCAAATTTGATTATTTTATTGAAAATTCAACTATTTTGTTAAAATTTTATCTTTTTGGTAGAAAATTCAAATTTTTTGTTGAATATTTGGTTGAAAATTCATCTTTGTTGGTTGAAAATTCAATTATCTGGTTAAAAATTCAACTATTTGGTTAAAAATTCAACTATTTTGTTGAAAATTCAATTATTTTATTTGAAATTAAACTATTTTGTGAAAAGTTATCTTTATGGCAGAAAATTCAACTTTTTGGTTGAATATTTGTCTTCTTTTTAGAGAAAATTCGTTTTTTGGATTGATAATTAATCTTTTTGGTAAGAAACTAATCATTTTTCATGGTAGAAACTTATTCGTTGTTGGTTGAAAATTAACTTTTTATTGAAAATTCATCTTTTCAGGTTGGAAAATTGAACTGTCTTCTAAAAAATTGTCCTTTTGGCATGAAAATTCAACTCTTTGGTTAAAAATTCAACTGTTTTATTGAAAATTTAATTATTTTATTGAAAATTCAACTATTTTGTGAAAATCTTATCTTTTTGGTAGAAAATTCAACTTTTTTGTTGAATATATTGTTGAAAATTTATCTTTGTTGGTTGAAATTTCAATTATTTGGTTAAAAATTCAACTATTTGGTTAAAAATTAAACTATTTTGTTGAAAATTCAATTATTTTATTTAAAATTAAACTATTCTGTTAAAAAGTTATCTTTTTGGCAGAAAATTCAACTTTTTGGTTGAATATTTGTCTTCTTTTTAGAGAAAATTCGTTTTTTTTTTATTGATAATTAATCTTTCTGGTAGGAAACTACTCATTTTTCTTGGTAGAAAATTCATCTTTGCTGGTTAAAAATTAAATTTTTATTGAAAATTCAACTGTTTAGGTTGGTAAATTAAACTGTCTTCTAAAAAATTGTCCTTTTGGCATACAAATTCAACTATTTGGTTACAAATTCAACTGTTTTATTGAAAATTTAATTATTTTATTAAAAATTTAACTATTTTGTTAAAATCTTATATTTAACCATGTACTCTGGTAATAGTTGAACTACTTTATTGAAAATTGATTTCTTTGTTCGAAGAAAATTGAAAATTGAACTATTTTATTCAAAATTCATTTTTTGTTGTTGTTGAAAACTGATTTTTTTTTGTTAAAGAATTAATTTTTTTAATAAAAATGTAACTATTCCACTTTTGGCTGAAAATTGATTTTTTTAAACTGAAAATTCAACTACTTGTATAAAAGTTGAACCACTTTGTTCAAAATTAATTTTTTTGTTTGGAGATTTATCTTTTAGGATAAAAAATGAACTATTTTATTGAAAATTCGTTCTTTTTTATTTAGAATTAATGTTTCGCCTGAAAATTGAACTTTTCAATTTTTTGATGAAAATTTATCTTTTTAGTTAAAAATTCGTTGTTTTTTTTGTTGAAGTTCATATTTTCGTTTTGAAATTGCAACCGTTTTACAAAAAACTCGTCTTTGGCTTGAAAGTTTAACAATGTGGATAAAATATTTTTTTCTGCCTTGACTGACAAATCTTTATTTCTTGAAAATTCGTCTTTTTGATTAGAAAATTTGAATTCTGGGTTGAAAGTTGACCTATATTGTTAAAAACTTTTTTTTAAGTTTCATAATTTTAATTGAAAATTCATCTCTCTAATTGAAAATTGGTCACTATTTTGTTGAAAATTCTCTTTTGTTGTTGTTGAAATATCAACTATTTAATTTTTTGTTGAGAATTCATTTTTTTTTTTAAATTCAACTTTTTGTGTTAAAAATTCAACTGTTTTTGATTGAAATTTAATATTTTTTGTTCAAAAATTCGACATTTTGGTTGAAAATTTATTTTTGTAGGTAAAAAATTCCAGTATTCGTTAAAAATTCAACTGTCCTATCTTTGAAAACCCATCTTGGTGCGTTACTATTTCCGTTACCGTTACAATGATTTAGTTTTGTGCACCAGGCCGTTGAAGACGTCATCTACGATAAATTTTTAACAATTTAAATTGTGTCAACATCCAAAATAACTAACCAAAATAACTAAAAGTGGTGAGCCGAGGATCCGCGTGCACCGGGTCACGCACCAGGTACTTTATCGCGTATTCTACGAGAACATTTTAAAAATTTAAATTGTTCCAACATCCAAAATAACTAAAAGTGGTGAGCCGAGGATCCGGGTGTACCAGGTCATGCACCAGGTAGTTTAACGCGTATTCTACGAGAACTTTTTAAAAATTTAAATTGTGCCAACATCAAAAATAACTAAAAGTGGTGAGCCGATGATCCGGGTGCAGCGGTTCGCGCACCAGGTAGTTTAGCGCGTATTCTACGAGAACTTTTTAAAAATTTAAATTGTTCCAACATCCAAAATAACAAAAAGTGGTGAGCCGAGGATCCGGGTCCACCGGTTCGCGCACCAGGTAGTTTAGCGCGTATTCTACGAGAACTTTTTTAATATTTAAATTGTTCCAACGTCCAAAATAATTAAAAGTGGTGAGCCGATGATCCGGGTGCACCGGTTTGCGCACCAGGTAGTTTAGCGCGTATTCTACGAGAACTTTTTAAAAATTTAAATTGTTCCAACATCCAAAATAACTAAAAGTGGTGAGCCGAGGATCCGGGTGCACCGGTTCGCGCACCAGGTAGTTTAGCGCGTATTCTACGAGAACTTTTTTAATATTTAAATTGTTCCAACATCCAAAATAACTAAAAGTGGTGAGCCGATGATCCGGGTGCACCGGTTCGCGCACCAGGTAGTTTAGCGCGTATTCTACGAGAACTTTTTAAAAATTAAAATTGTTCCAACATCCAAAAAAACTAAAAGTGGTGAGCCGAGGATCCGGGTGCACCAGGTCATGCACCAGGTAGTTTAACGCGTATTCTACGAGAACTTTTTAAAAATTTAAATTGTGCCAACATCAAAAATAACTAAAAGTGGTGAGCCGAGGATCCGGATGCACCGGTTCGCGCACCAGGTGTTTTAGCGCGTATTCTACGAGAACTTTTTAAAAATTTAAATTGTTCCAACATCCAAAATAACTAAAAGTGGTGAGCCGAGGATCCGGGTGCACCAGGTCATGCACCAGATAGTTTAACGCGTATTCTACGAGAACTTTTAAAAAATTTAAATTGTGCCAACATCCAAAATAACTAAAAGTGGTGAGCCGAGGATCCGCGTGCACCGGGTCACGCACCAGGTAGTTTAACACGTATTCTACGAGAATTTTTTTAAAATTTAAATTGTGCCAACATCCAAAATAACTAAAAGTGG
>CAKNYM010051131.1:24249-38568 GCA_932195095.1 Andricus curvator | reverse complement strand
TTTTAAAAAAATTTATAATTTCAACTACAAGTTGAAATTTTTTCATTATAATTATAAATAATGGAAAATTATGAATATTTAGCAATTCATTTTATGTTTATTTTAGTTGCATTTTCGACGTCTATGACTTTTTTTAAATTTCAACAATTTAGAAATCTTAAGCAAATCAAAATGATTCCACTCTGGGCTAATTATTTTTAAAGACAAAATTACAAATTTTAATTAATATTTTGGCTCATTTTTTAATATTTCTTTTTAAAATTATAAAGCCTTACTTTTTTTCGAAATTTTTTTTCTATTAGAATAATAAACAATACAAATTATGAACATTTAGAAATTTCTTTTATTTTACTTTCATTTATATTTTAAAAGACGATTACATCCTTATAATTTTAACTAACAATAAAAAATTATGAACGTTTATAATTTTATTTTATTTAACTTTCAGTTACATTTTCAAAGAATATAGCTTCCTTCCAATTTTAACTATTATTGCAATCTTAAACAATTGAAAATATGAATTCATCTGTCATATTTTTATGAGAAAACATTAAAATTTAAATTATTTTTGGAATTTATAGAAGTTTAGAAAATTTTAAAAAGGGGTTTACCCTTGGCTTATTTATCTTTAAAGAAAATGGAGTCAACTAAGAATATCTTTCCGGTGACTTTTTTCTATGCTTGATATATTCCCAAGAATTATTAATTATTTAAACAATTTTCACAAACAAATTCATAGTTTGGCTATTTTTCAAGAAATAGGTACAGTTTGTTTACAAAGTAACTACGAATGTATTTCTGATGACACTTTTCTATGTCGCTTCGTAAATTCACAATAATTATTAATAATTTAAACAATTTCAATTAAAAAAATGAGATTTTGGTTATTTTGTAACGAATAGGCTTTATTTTTTATAGAATTAAGTAAGAATATCTTTCCAGTGACGTTTTGCTATAATGCTCTGCAAATTTCAAAGAATGAATCATTATTTAAACAATTTTGATAAACAAATCAAGAGTTTGGCTATTTTTAAAAAAATAGGCTCAATTTCTTTGCGTAATTAATTAAGCATGTTTTTTAAATACCTATTTCCTATGATACTTTAAAAATTTATAATAATTATCAATTATTTAAACAATTGTCATAGACACATTCAGAACAATTTGTTTACAGAGTCAACTGAGATTGTCTTTCCGATGACTCTACTATGTTTTGTAAATTTACAACAATTATTAATTATTTGAACAATTTCGATTACAAAATTTAGAGTTTGGCTATTTTTCAACGAATAGGCTCAATTTTTTAAGAAATTAGATAAGAATTATTATTTAGACAATGTTGATAAACAAATTAAGACTTTGGCCATTTTTCAACAAACGTTTTTCGGATAACTCTTTCCTATTTATATTCAGTACTTTGAAAATTTACAATAATTATTAATTATTTAAACATGTTTATCAAAATATCCAGAGTTTAGCTATTTTTCAAGGAATAGGCACAATTTGTTTACGGAGTCCATTAAGTATGTCTTTCCGAAGACTCTTTTTCTATGTTTCATTACAAATTCAGATTTTTGCTATTTTCAACGAATAGGTTAAATTTTTTTATAGAATTAACCAAGAATATCTTTCCGATTACTTTTTTTCTATAATGCTATGCAAAGTCTTTCCGATGACTTTTTTGTATGATGCTTTGCAAATTTCCAAGAATTATTAATTACTTAAACAATTTTCATAAACAAATTGTGAGCTTGGCCTTTTCTCAATGAATAGGATAAATAAGTTCAGGGTATCAAGAAAGAATGTGAATCGAATAACCATTTTCTACGATACTTTGCAAATATACAAGAATTATTTCGACAATTTTCATAAACATATTCAGATTTTGGCTATTTTTCAAAGAATAGGCGCAATTTGTTTACGGGGTCAACTAAGAATATCTTTCCGATGACTCTTTTCTATGTTGCTTTGTAAATTTACAATAATTTACAATAATTTTTAACAATTTTCATACAAAATTCAGAATTTGGCTATTTTTCAACGAATAGGCTCAATTTTTTTGCAGAATTAACCAAGAATATCTTTCCGATGACTTTTTCTATGATGCTTTGCAAATTTACAATAATTATTAAATATTTCAACAAATTAAGAGTTCAGCCATTTTTCAATGAATGGGCTCAGTTTGTTTACGGGATCACCAAGAATTTATTTTCAATAACTCTTTTCTACGGTACTTTGCAAATTTACAATAATTACTATTTATTCAAACAATTTGTATAAACATATTCAGAGTTTGGCTGTTTTTCAAGGAGCAGGCTCAATTTTAACAGAATTAAATAAGAATATATTTCAGATGCCTTTTTTCTGTATTGTTTTGCAAATTTACAAGATTTATTAATTATTTAAACAATTTTCATTAAAAAATTAAGAGTTTGGCTATTTCTGAAAGAATAGGCCCAATTTGTTTCCAGAATGGACAAAGAATGTATTTTCAATAACTATTTTCTACGATACTTTGCACATTTACAATAATTATTAATTATTTAAACAATGTTCATAAGCATATTCAGAGTTTGGGCATTTGTCAAGGAATAGACCAGATTTGTTTCCGGAGTCAACTAAGATTGTCTTTCCGATGCTCTTTTCTATGTTGTTTTGTAAATTTACAAGAATTATTAATTATTTAAACAAATTTGATGAAAAAATAAGAATTTGGCTATTTTTCAACGAATAGGGTAAATTTTTTACAGAATTAACTAAGAATATCGTTCCGATGACTTCTTTCTATTATGCTCTTCAAATTTCCAAGATTTATTAATTATTTAAAATATTTTCATGAACAAATTAAGAGTTTGGCAATTTATCGAAGAAACCCTGCCGTCAAACCTCCTGCTCGACATTAATTGAAACCGAGGTTAAAACGCAGCGTATACACAACTCGGTCGTATACGTCGCAGATGGTCATCCATCCGAGTGCTATGCACGCTCGAAATGGCTTGACATCTGGACTCTTCTCGAGTCGAGATCATTTACTGTGTATTTCTATGAAAATTTGTACACGCCGACATTTTATAAGTTTTTTTCCGAAGTTGCATGAAAATGTTTAGAGTTGCACAATTATTTATTCTGCATCGTGAGAAGGTATCCATGCGAAGCCGTGTACAAATCAAAATTATTGAAGTAAAAATTAATGTAATGGTATTTTATTGAACTTCATTTCCAAATAAAATAATTACATGTAAATAAATTGTTCGCGCGCGGAGCGCGCGTATGAGCCTCTAGTTTTGTTAAAAACTCATCCTTTCTGGTTGAATATTCAACTATTTTGTTGAACATTCGTCTACTTGGACGACAAATTCGTCCCTTTGGATTTAAAATTCACCTTTCTTGTTAAGAATTAAACTGTCTTCTAAAAAATTTAATTATCCTATCTTTGAAAGTTGGTATTCGTAGTTCAGTTACCGTTACCGTTACTTAGTTAACCATAAGGCGATCTCATTGACCATGGGCGATCTGTGTTTATTTGAACTCAAGATGTTTGTTTTCATAAGAAGCTTAGAGGAAGTATTGAGTATGGACATGACCTTGATATTTACCGGATATGACAGACAGCGCCCGCGGCGACCAAAGCCGAAAATTTTTTAGGGATAGAAATTTGAAATTTACATAAGATAGCACG
The DNA here is from genome assembly GCA_932195095.1 of Andricus curvator. Taxonomy (NCBI): domain Eukaryota; kingdom Metazoa; phylum Arthropoda; class Insecta; order Hymenoptera; family Cynipidae; genus Andricus; species Andricus curvator. The sequence goes on along the minus strand of CAKNYM010051131.1, from coordinate 34,889 downwards.
TATGCATTGTTTTTAAATATAATACATGCATAAATGTGATTGCTTTAAAACGTATATAACGTTTTTCAAAACGAAGCAAATTAATAGAGGGAACTTTCTCGCAAAAAGATTTCGTGAAAAAATGGTCTTTTCATTCCAGTTGAACCCGTTCTAGTTTCGTTGTTGGCTATGAACATAACCTTAAAAATTACCGGCCGAATGTCAACACGTGGATTGATGATGAATATTTTAATTAAAACAGGATTTCAAGCTATAAGTAATTCTATCGATTTTCACCCTGAAACACTCAATAAGGGAAAAAGTTTAGCAGTAATTCATATGGTGAGAGTGCAGGAGTTGAAAGTGAATGGAATAAGCAAAATTCAGTGCAGCGTTATCAGACAAACGTCTGTTACTTCTCCCCCATACGACGTTAAATTACAGGTGTTTATTAAATAAAAAATATATTGTAACATAAAGAGAAGTATTAGGGAAATCTATGATTATATTTATAAATTTCCTAACACCAAACAACAATGCAAATTGCCTTTCCTAGCTTTTTGACTGCGTTCTGTCTTCTGTCGCTCCTGCCATAATCAACAAACATAAGCAAAAAGTTTTTTCACATGACATAGCGAATTGCTAAAAAAAAACTTCACTTGAAACTCAATACCACTAATAAAAACCTCAATTTCATTTCAATTAAAATAAAATATACTCCATAAATATTCTGGGATAATTAAATTTTCTAACCTCAAAATCTGACAACTAGCATTACTTTTACAAAAATAATAGATCGTATAAATATGCGAATATATGTATATAATATTACTTATCCAATTAACACAATAATTTGTCTTGATACCTTTTTCGAAAAACAAGAGTACTGACATATTTGATGTGATATTTGTAATCCGATAGGAGGTCTGTCATAGACAGATAAATTCAAAAATCAACTCCGATCAAACCGTTTAATAAACTAGAGCAAAAGTTTTTTTCCGTAAATCGAGATTTTATCAGTTTTCCTACAGACACTCTCGTTATCCGATAGTTAAACTCTTATTTTCAGTAAAAATTTATTTATTTTCAATCGCATGTAAACAAGTGGAATTCATCCCTAAAAAATCGCCGCTTTTAGGCAACAGATGGCGCCAGGCTGTTTCCGCGGCCGTACTCAATATGCATTTATACTTCGGTATATATACGATTCCTTTCACGCATTTTTTAAAAAGAAGGCTTTTAATTAACATTTTTAATATTTTATTCGCATTTTGAAAGATTCATTTTCGATTTAACGTTTTAGTCATAGTTCATTTATATTTCAAAATGTTTGAAACTTTCGAAATTTTGAGTACCATTTATTTTTTTATTCTGTTTGGATATTTTATAATAAATTTTTTAAATTTTTTATTTAAAAACCAACTTTACATTTTTGTTTAACTTTTCAGAAGGACCTTGGCCTTTTTCAACGAATAGGATAAATTAGTTTTGGGTATCAAGAAAGAATGTATTTCCAATAATTCGTTTCTACGATAGCTTGCAAATATATAATAATTATTAATTATTTTAACAATTTTCATAAACATATTTAGAATTTGGCTATTTTTCAAGGAATAGGTACAGTTTGTTCACAAAGTCAACTACGAATGTCTTTCTGATGACACTTTTCTATGCTGCTTCGTAAATTTACAATAATTATTAATAATTTAAACAATTTGCATACAAAACTTCAGAGTTTGGCTATTTTTCAACGAACAGGCTAAATTTCTTTTACAGAATTCACTAAGAATATTCTTCCGATGACTCTGTTCTATGAAGCTTTGCAAATTTACAAGAATTATTAATTATTTAAACAGTCTTCAGAAGCATATTTAGAGTTTGGGTATTTTTCAAGGAATAGGCACAATTTGTTTACGGAGTCAATTGAGAATATCTTTCCGATAACTCTTTTCTAAGTTGCTTTATAAATTTACAAGAATGATTAATTATTCAAACAATTTTGATTGAAAAATTAAGAGTTTGGCTATTTCTCAACGAATAGGCTCAATTTTGTATAGAATTAAGTAAGAATATCTTTCAGATTACTTTATTCTATGATGTTGAGAAAAGTCTTTCTGATGACTATTTTCTATATTGCTTATGTAAATTCACAAGAACGATTAATTTTTTTAACAATTTCCATAAACGAATAAGCTCAATTTGTTTACGAAATCAACTGAGAATGTCTTTCCGATGACACTTTTCTATGTTGCTTTGTAAATTCACAAGAATTAATAATAATTTAAACAATTTTCATACAGAAATTTAAAGTTTGGCTATTTTTTAACAAATGTGCTGATTTTTTTTACAGAATTAGCTGAGAATGTCTTTCCAATGACTTTTTTATATGATGATTAGCAAATTTTCAAGAATCATTAAATATTTAAACAATTTTCATAAACAAATCAAGAACCCGGTCATTTTTCAACAAATAGGATCAATTAGTTTAGGGAATTAAGAAAGAATGTATTCCCAATAAATCTTTTCTACGATACTTTGCAAATATACAATAATTAATCATTATTTTAACAATTTTCCTAAAGATATTCCGAGTTTTTTTCTATTTTTCAAGGAATGCTGCTTTGTAAATTTAGAAGAATTATTATTTGTAATATCATTATTTTTAAGGAATTGGCTCAATTTGTTTACAGAACCAAAAAGAATGTATTAAGAATAAGTCTTTCCTATGGTTACTTTGAAAATTTACAGTAATTGTTAATTATTTTAACAATTTTCATGAAAATATTCAGAGTTTGGCTGTTTTTCAACGAATAGGCTCAATTTGTTTACGAATTCAACTAAGAATATCTTTCCGATGACTGTTATCTATGTTGCTTTGTAAATTTACAATAATTTTCAATTATTGAAACAATTTTAATTAAAAAACTGAGAGTTTGGCTATTTTTTAACGAATTGGCTCCATTTTTTATAGAATTAGGTAAGAATATCTTTCCAGTAACTTTTTGCTGTATTGCTCTGCAAATTTCAATGAATGAATAATTATTCAAACAATTTTGATAAACAAATCAAGAGTTTGGCTATTTTTTAAAGAATAGGCTCAATTTGTTTACGGAATCAATAAAGAATGTTTTCCAAATACCTCTTTCCTATGATAGTTTGAAAATTTGCAATAATTATTAATTATTTCAACAATTTTCCTAATCATATTCAGAGTTTGTCTATTTTTCAAGGAATAGGCAGAATTTGTTTACGGAGACAACTAGGAATGTCTTTTCGATGACTATTTTATATGCTGCTTTGTAAATTTACAAGAATTATTAATGGTAATATCATTATTTTTAACGAATTGGCTCAATTTGTTTACAGAACCAAAAAGAATGTATTAAAAATAAGTATTTCCTATGTTACTTTGCAAATTTACAATAATTGTTAATTATCTTAACAATTTTCATAAACATATTCAGAGTTTGGTTGTTTTTCAACAAATAGGCTCACTTTGTTTATGAATTCAACTAAGAATATCTTTCTGATGACTGTTATCTATGTTGCTTTGTAAATTTACAATAATTTGAATTATTTAAACAATTTTAATTAAAAAACTGAGAGTTTGGCTATTTTTTAACGAACAGGCTCCATTTTTTATAGAATTAAGTAAGAATAGCTTTCCAATGACTTTTCGCTAGAATGCTCTGCAAATTTCAAAGAATGAATAATTATTTAAACAATTTTCATAAACAAGTCAAGAGTTTGGCTTTTTTTAAGAATAGGCTCAATTTGTTTACGGAATCAATAAAGATTGTTTTTCAAATAGCTCTTTCCTATGATACTTTGAAAATTTACAATAATTATTAATTATTTAAACAATTTTCATAAACACATTCAGAACAATTCATTTGCGGAATCAACTAAGATTGTCTTTCCGATGAATCTTTACTATGTTTTGTAAATGTACAAGAATGATTAATTATTTAAACAATTTCGATTGAAAAATTTAGAGTCTGGCTATTTTTCAACGAATAGGCTCAATTTTTTACAGAATTATTTAATCTGCATCGTGAGAGGGTATCCATGCGAAGCCATGTACAAATCAAAATTATTGAAGTAAAAATTAATTTCATGGTATTTTATTGAAATTTATTTCCAAATAAAATAAATACATGTAAATAAATTGGTCGCGCGCGGAGCGCGCATATGAGGCTCTAGTTTTGTTGAAAATGCAACGGTTTTTGGTTGAAGTTTAATCTTTTAGATTTAAAATTCGATCATTAGGTTGAAAATTCATCTTTGTAGGTTAAAAATTCAACAGTTTGGTTAAGAATTCAATTATTTTGTTAAGAATTTAATTATTTCATCGAAAAATAAATGTAAATTAGCTTAAAGTTAGATAACTCAGTCAAATTTCAACCAATTTTAATAAAAAAGCTCATTACACACGGAATTGAAATCACCGCGTTAAAAATGCTATCACCAAAGAACGTGTTTTTGGGCCATAATATCAGATTTTGGAAGCGTATGAGAAATTTCGCATAAGAAACATTTTTAGTTCCAATTTCTACTATGTTTCGTGAAAAGTATTTTTTCACTGAAAAATAGGTTGCCTTGAAAGATAAATTTTTCTGTCATGGAAAACCTGGAAAAGTCCTGGAATTTTTTGTCCAAGAAACTCTAGACACCCTGTTTACTAAAATATTATCAAATCCCATTAAAAATTATATTTCTTTTTAACTATACAGAAAGTAAGCAATTTTTGTGAGAATTATGGCAGAATGCCCAGAGGTAGACCGCCAAAAGAATGGTTAGAATCTGTGAATGAGACATTAATCCGAAGAGACATAAGAAGCCATAGAAACACGAGAGCTTGCATCAAAAAATGCATGGACGTGAAGGATGTTGGAGTAGTATGCCAGGACAGAAAAGTGTGGCGACAAATAGTTTGTAAACAGAGTGACAATAGAGTGAATGACGCCTGAAACAAAGACCTTGGATACTAAATGGGCCCAAGTGGGGAACCACACATAACAATTTTGTGAGGCTCTTCACCTGGTGTGATCGCTAGAGAGATTGATCAGCAACCTGGGTCGGAGCAGTGTTGCGGAATGAACGTGTCATTTGAATAAGTAACACGAGAATTCCAGATCAGTCTAAAATATCTATACCTAATACCTATATACCTATCTACCTTATACCTATATACCCATCATACACACTACTATTTTCCAACCGAGTAAGTCACGCCTACCCCGAAAGGGAAATGGCTTAATGGTATAATAATAATAAAAAATGGGGAGACATTGATACATTCAGAATAATCTTCAGGTTTGATCTGATAAATCAGATAAAAATAAAATTCGGATGAAATTGGCGATTTCCCGTGCTATGGGCATAAATACATACATAGCTCACTTATCGTCGTTTAGCGTTGAAAAAGCGTTTCTTTCGCACCGTTGCGTTCGCGATTGGAGGTTTATGTTCAGTAAATCCCCTCAGCTTCTCGTACGAGTGGAGCAATATGTATCTTGTGTGTAAAAGCGCTAGAAAGACAGAGAGCCAAAAACTCTCGCTCTCTTATTTATGAGACGCGGATTTATCGCGACTCGGAGGCGAATCGAAAGGACGTGAAAATTTATGCGAGGACGATTTTTCCACTCTTTTCTTACCTAGAGCACAAATTTACCGCCCGCTTTACCGAAGCTCGAGATATCAAGGACCCATGAAGCTTTGTGTTCGCGCGAGAACACTTTCAGAATGCAGAGGTTCAGAGTTTTCTAGAATTTCATCTTCACAATTTAGCAAATATATTATTTCACCCAGGGAACTACTTCACCTGAGTGGATATTTTCATTGTTTATAATGGGATTACCAGTCAGTTATGATGACTTTGTGAAGCTCTTCGCCTGGGGTGATTGCTAAAGAGATTGATCAGCGACCTGTGTCGGAGCGATGTTGTGGGAATTCAAGATTTGCTTATAACAGGGTGGCTGTACGCGGAAAAAATTTATCCGTAAAGAAGTCACGAACTTGTAGCTAGGTCTCGGATATGAGATAAAAAAATGAAACATTACATCCTTATTTCTATGAGAAATAAATGGAAAAAAAATATCGAAGTTTCTTACGAACAGTTCGAATTTCCTACGGACAGTTCCTGAAAATTTCAGACTGAAATATAAAAAGTAAACATTTTATTTGTGCGATTTAATTTCATATTAATTTATAAATTCGCAACTCAGAAGATTCGAACCCTCAAAGACTGCTGACTCACCAGTTTCTAAACATAAACCAGGAGTGAGTAAACACGCGCAGCCATCAAGGCCAAATAAAATAGTTATTGTAAAACTTCTAGCCACTCATCCGACGAACTCGAGGCACACATACGAGCGCACACACGCACCGCGCGTTTGGGAGAGTGTGTGTGTGGGCCACGTACAGGCGAACCTACTTTCTAGTTCCCAGATTTGTCGGGCAAGCTCGTGAGTGCTCTGAGAATCTTTTCCCAATCACTCGTAATATTTTTGTAATTATTCACGTAACAAAAAAGTGATGAACCGTTTTAGAATCTTCACATCGAGTTCGTCAATCTTTCTCAAAGTTCGCAGGTTATTTACGAAAATACATAAATATCCGATGAATTTTTCTCATATCCGAGACCTAGCTACTAGTTCGTGACTTTTTTACGGATAAATTTTTTCCGTGTAGGTCAGGAAAAACCCGAAATAAGAGAAAAGTCAGGGAATTTTATTGGTCAGGTGTAATGAATTTAAAATGTTGACATTTTAATTTGAAATAGTTTTATTCCGTCTGTAAAAGATTCTGTATTAAAAATGTTACAAGATTAAGATTCTTGTCTTAGAATATTAATGGCCAGGGAAAATGTAAAAATTAGAAAAATTTTGAAATTGAAGTTTTGTGGCCACCCTGATATAATATTCTCCGGACTTCATAGGATTACTCTGGATTATATAAAATTATGGATTACTCCGCCTAAATTAGACTCGCGCGAATTTTCAACAAAAAAGCATTGCTTTTTAATAAAATTGTTCAATTTTCAAAAAAATAGACGATTTTTAAATGAAATAGTTGAATTTTCAACAAAGAAGAATACTTTTTAACAAAATTGAATAATTTTCAACAAATTAGATCAATTTTTAACTAAATAGTTGAAATTTCAACAAAAAGCATTAATTTTTAATCAAGAAGATTAATTTTCTACCCAGAAATACGAATTTTCAACCAATAGTTGGATTTTCAACTAAAAAAGTAAGAATTTTAACCAGCAATGGAATACTTACGTTTTCAATTTAAAAAATCAACTATTAAAAAAAATCAAGAAAGTAGTTAAATTTTTAATCAAACAGATGGATTTTCAACTAAAATGATAAATCTCCAGTCAAAAAATAAACTTTTAACAAAGTAGTCCAACTTTCATCAATGTCGTTGAATTTTCAACCAAAAAAATAAATTTACAATAAAAAATGAAATAGATAAACTTTCAGTTCAGAAGAAGAATATTCGTTCAAAAACGGAATTTTCATCAAAATAATTCAATTTTCAACAAAATAGTTAAGTTTTCAACAAAAAGAGGAATTTCCAAGCAAAAATCTTAATTTTCTACCAAAAAAACAAAATTTCAACAAAATACATTTATTTTCGACTAAGAAAGACACATTTTTAACAAAAATAAAATACCTATTTAAATTTTCTATACCAAAATTGTTGAATTTTTAACCCGAAAAGGCGAATTTTCAACCAAAAAGATAAACTTACAATAAAAAATGGAATAGTTAAACTTTCAGTTAAAAAAATTAATATTCACCCGAAAAAAACGAATTTTCAACAAAATACATGAACTTTCAAGCAAGTGATTAAATATTGAACAAAATATTCCAGTTTCCAACAAAAAAGATGAATTTTCAAGCTAAAATCTTAATTTTCTAACAAAAAACTAAATTTCAACAAAATACATGAACTTTCAACTAAGAAAGACAAAAACAAAAATAAAATGCATACCTAGTTAAATCAGCAACCCAAAAAGGCCATTTTTCAACAAAAATCATGAATTTTCAATGATAAACATTAATTTTCAACAAAATATATAATAATAAATAAACTAAAAAAGATCAATTTTTAACCAGAAATGGATTAATTAAATTTTCAATTAAGAACATTAATTTTCAAGAAAAAAAAAACACAAATTTTTATCAAAATAGACTGATGCTGATAATCTATACAAGACCAAAACAGTTTCTAAGTTCGATCAGCAAATTTTTTTTAGATCAAATGATAATTAGTTTTTATGTAAAATGTATAAAAAGGGCTGTAAATCCCCAATTTAGCTACAATTGCTAGTTTTTAATTAAAAATTTAAATATTTTTTTTTTGAAATATCGAACTACGTATTATATTTCTCAGTAAGGATTTATCTTCTTTGGTTAAAATTCCGTTAAAAGTTGAACAATTTTTATTAAAACTTTATTTTTTTGTTGAAAATTCATCATTTTAGTTAAAAAATCTCATTTTTTGGTAGAAATTCCCTGGCGGAAAAAATGTTTCCCAGAAAGTACAATATTTCTACAACTGTAATTTTTTGTTCAAACATGTATTTAAAAAAAAAATACAACATTTAACAAAAAAATACAGTTAAATACAAATAGCTAATTTTTTCTTGTATTTTCTTGTAGAAAAGAAAAAAAAATTAACACTAAAGTATAACTTTCGACAGTTCAAAAATTTGTATAACCTTTTATTTATAATATGTGTTTTACTTTGTCGTAAAAATCTACAAGTTATTACAGAAAACTAAAGGATTTTACATTTTTTAATTTGGGTTTCTGACGTCATAAAAATACTATTAATTTTACGTAAAATTATTTTAGAAAATTACAAATCTTTACAAAAAAAAGGAAGATTTCACCAAAGTTGAAATATTGGAAAACTGTACTTAAAAATTGTGTTGTATATACTACCGACGCTTTTATTATTTGTAAACTTATTTTCACACGAATAGCCACATCGAGTTGAAAATTTGGGATAATAAATAAGAAGGACTAAGAAATGTGGGTCTGGTCCTAAATTTTTATAATTATGAAAAAAGTTTTTTTTGTAAATAATTTTTTTGTTGCTTTTTTCATGATTATTAAAATTTAGGACCAGACCCACCTTTCTTAGTGCTTCTTATTTATTATCCGAAATTTTTAACTCGATGTGGCTATTCGTGTGAAAATAAGTTTACAAATAAAAAAAGTGTCGCTAAGGTAGGAATCCGGTCACGTGCCCCACTCGTCACATGGCCTTAAGAGATATTTAAAAGTTTTGGGAAGGTCCAAAGTTAATTTAAAACTGGAAAAGATTTCGAGAAATAAAAAAATAAATTTAGATTGTTCAAGATTTCGAAATAAAATTTTGAAGCTTTTTAAGGATCTTTAAAGGTTTTAAGGAAAGAAAATAATTCTTAAGTTTGCTGAGAAGATTTAAAATGATTTTTTATTTTGAAAAATTAATATTAAGAGCAAAATTAAAAAGATTGCAAAAATTTTTTTCGACTAATAAATGACAATTGAGCAATTGTTATTTTGAAAAATAATGGCGTAAGTTTAAAATATATTTGGAAGTTTTGAAAAAATTCCAGAATAATAAAAAAAAAAAATATAAGCTTTTGAAAGGTGTTAAATGAATTAAAAGTTCGTATCAAAATTCCTAGAAAAACTAACAGTATATTTTTTTAGTTAATTTTACAAGAATATTTAATAAAATTTTCAAAAAAGAATTAGGATGATTTTAAGGTAATTTTTTTACTTTTGCAGGATTTTCAAAAAATTGTAGGAAAAATTCGAGTTTCTTAAAATGATATACTTTTGAAGATTTATAAGTTTTTTGATTAATTCTTCAATTCACAGCATTGAAAATGATAGCGTGGATTTCTATTTTTTTTTAATCTTTTAACTGTACAATGTATAAAAGTTAAAATTTTGCAGTATGACGACTTTTAATTTAAAAAATTTCAATTGAAAAGTGTTAAAAGCTTTCATTTTATACGCGTAAATTATTAAGCGTTTGAATTAAACAAATTTTAAGCTTCAATTTTGCAAGTTTAAAATTTAAAAAAATTTAATTTTGAGTGCTCGAATTTGCAGTTCAGTTTTTGTAACTGTTTTTTATATAAAATTTCCTTCTTAGTCAGAAAAATTCAACCATTTTGCTAAAAGTTAAAATAGTTTCTTAAACATACATTTTTTATTGAAGATTCATATTTTTTGTGGAAAAGTTCGTTTTTTTGGTAAACAATCTTTCTTTTTGGTTACTCTTGCTTCCTCGTAGAAGAAGCCTTGAAATGGTAACATTTTCCAACATTTTTAAATTCATTTAATTCAACCTTCCTCAATTTAAAAATGTCTGATACAATGTTCTAAGCAATTGTCCGGATGTGTGTGTGTGGATGTCACACTTTTTTGTGAACATGATAACTTGAGAACGCTTGCAGATAAATTGATGAAATTTGGAGGGCTTATTTTTCCCACTAATATATTGAAACTGACTGGAGGATTTCTAAGAAGATTTGTCGCATTTTTTTTAACACTTAATAATATTTTAAAAATCGGTTTTTTATAGTAAAACTTTTTACTTCAATATAATTCAAAGTTGATGCAAGAATATAAAAGATTCCTTGG
>CAKNYM010051131.1:0-13174 GCA_932195095.1 Andricus curvator | reverse complement strand
ATTTCCCTGATTTATCGCGCGAAAATTCTTTGAAAGTCAGGATTTTCAAGAAAGAAAAGATTTGGAATTTCTTTCAAACCATTAAAATCAATTGGAAATTCCTTCGCATACCTAATTCTTTCAAATTCGATAAAGAGCCATATATAAACATATATGTCAAATTTTCTCCTGCTTGAAATATTGGAATACTTATAACAATTGAACTGAAATATCACAAGTTTAAGGGAAACTTAAAATGCATTTAGGAATCATTGAAAACAGCGCGTCAAGTGAAACATCATCAGTTTAATTTTTGAGTTTTTAACCGCTTTAAAGTATCTTTAGAGTTTACCCCCCCCCCCCATTAACCTTACATGAGGCACGATAGTCTAAAATTTTTATCAAGAAATTTCATCATTATTTGAAGCTTTGAGCTTTAAAAATTTTGTTTCAGTAAAATTAATACAAATTGATCTAAGAAAAAAAAAAGAACTTATCTTTAAAAATATTCTCCAGGCTCTCTTCTATTTCCTGTCCAATTACAGGTTACACTTGAGGTTATACTTTGTGGAAAATTTTTAAATTTTATATTTGATATTTGGTTTCTTCCCTTATTCTCGAAAAACACGACTGGTTTCCTGAGACAGTTTGATATATCGCTCTCAAAATTTGGAATATAGGAAATGAGACAATAAATTGCGTTTGTATATTTAGTTTCAGTAATAATTTTGAAAAAAATTATCCATGTAAAAAATAATGTGTACAATTCCATAACTGAGCTTGGTCATGTGATCTCTACTTTACCGACGTTGAAAGCTTCTTTTTTTCTCCGGTAGAAATTGCTAAAAATGCTCCAAAAATAATGACAGGTTACGTGTGTGCAGATACTTATTTTTTGATTTGCAACAAATGTGCAAATGTTATTGTTTATATTGATTTTTTAATATGTTTAGACGATTTAGTCCAAAATTTGTGTCAGTTATCAACATACGCGAATCAAAAAATCTGAAATGCATCAACCCAAACATTACCTGCAAAGTGCTCGACTCGAGTGGTAATATCCTATTTTATTAATTTATGAATAAAATTTCTTTGAAATTATAAACATATTGATGTATACAAACGTTCTTCAGTGCTTCTTATTTAATCGCTCAAATTCTAAACACGATATCTCAATCCCTGTGGACGTAGTGAGCACCAAAAAAATGAAAATAATATTACACATTTATTTTTTACATGAATAATTTTTGTCAAAATTATTACTCAAACTCAATATACAAACGCAATTTATTGTCCCATTTCCTATATTCCAAATTCTGAGAGCGATATATCATTGCGTTTGGACATGGTAATCACCAAAAAAAAATTTCATAACCGAGGACTGGTTTGGTCACGTGGTCGCCGTAGAGCATGCCCTTAAAGCTTAAATTCACTACTTTGTAACGAAAATCAAATTTAATTGGAAAATTAGGGTAGTTTTTTTTAAATTTCAAACGAATAAACCTTGTTGGCTTCGAAGTTGAAGACTCAAAAGTTCCATATTTGTAATAAATTTTTTTTGGGTAAATTTTCAAGCTATTTTTATAAATTGAAAATCAAAACATTTCAATATTTATGGGTACACAATAAATCCATGTTCTAAAATTTACATATTGATGCAGCAACAGGGGTAAATTTATAATTCAAACGGTATTACCGTTTTGCGAAGCACAACTCAAATTTACAATTTCCGCATAATGCATAATTACCATCAGTTTGCACCACGTTCATGTGTATGGTTTATTGGCTTATTTTAGAGGCTGAATGCTTCATCTGAATACCTGTGAGTGGGTGGATGTTGCTTACATATAGTAAAATTCTACTTTCAATATTTACCTCCTGCATATGCGTTGGTATGTATATAACTTTATACCAGTAAAGTGTTTTGCTGTTTGTTCTCGCAAAGTTGGATTGTATTTCAGATAGAATTTCAAGGTTTTTTAAAATAAAAAATGATTCAATATTGTAAAATAATTAGAAAACAAGATTAGTCTCGTGAAATTTATAATATTTTTTATTATTATGAGAATTAACAGTAAATACATCAAATATTATAAGCATTGAAAATGCCTTAAAGCTTGGTTTTCCTATTCTTATTTTTTTCAGTCGCTAACATAAAATTTGGTTAATTTTAATTAATATTCTGTCAACAAGAAAAAAATTTTGAAACGAAATGTCTCGATGTCCCGAAATTCGGGACGACTAGTCCATCCCTTTTCCAACTTTACCAATTTTTCTGGAAGACCAGACGCAGCCAATTATAAATCATGATAACATTATAATAGTACAATTTTTGAACTCTTAGATCTTCAAATATTTTTCGAGTTTTATTTTTTCAATTGTAGAATTTTAAATCAACTTTAAGCCTACGAAATTTAAATCGTTTAAAATATAATAATATAATTGGCATAATTTTTATTTAAACAATTTCAAATGTAAAACGTTTGTAACTTTGAATTAACTAAGTTCAAAATTAAAAAATATCCTAAATTTTGCCTGTTTACAAAATGAACAACTTTTGAGTTTTTTGTGAGTTTTATGCGGGCGAAATAACTTTTGTGGCCAGAAGAATTTTTTTTTTCATAAAATCGAATTTTTAAATTTTGTCCGCAAACAACGACAGATACGAAAAAATGTGAAGCTAAAAGTTTGCACGTCCCGAAAGTTCTATGAAAAATAGGTTTTGACCTTTGCGATATCTTGCATCGTTTCTGAGAAAAATTCAAAAATTATTTTTTTAGGAAAAAAAAATTCTCCCGGTCTCAAAAATGATTTAGCTCGCAAAAGCGGATAGGATGCCTTTCTTATATTAGCAGAAACTATTCAAAAATATATATTTTTAAAAACATGAAAAAAATATTTTCTGGAAAACCTCACCTTTTTTATTTTCTCCCATATTTTTAAAACAATTTCTACAAAATTCGACTATCGGATTAAAAATTTATCTTTTTGAGTTGAAAATCAAACTATATGGTGGAAAATTGGTCTTCTTTGGTAGAAAATTAATCTTCTTGGTTAAATATCATTATTTCGGTTGGAAATTCAACTATTTAGTTTTATATGTTGCTCTTTTTATGAAATTTTTTTTCCAAGATTCATCATTTTAGTTGAAAATTTATCTCTTTGATTGAAAATTATACTATTTTGTTAAGAATTCGTTTTTTGTTTGTTTGAGAATTAATTTTTTTCAACCAAAAATGGAGCTACTCCATTTTTAGTAGAAAAATTATATTTTAAATTGAAAATTGATCTTTTCTAGTTGAAAATTCATGCATTCTTTTAAAAAGTAGTATTTTTTAATAGAAAAAAAGTGTTAATGGATGAAAATTCATCCCTTTTTGGTTAAAGATGCAACCATTTGGTTGAAAATTAATCTATTTTGGTCAAGGATTCGACTCTTGTTGAAAATTCGTCTTTGGTTGAACACTAAACTGTTTTTCATTTTAAGTTAAAATCTTTTTTGGTTGAACACTCATCATTTTAGTTAAAACTTCGTCTTTTATGGTAGAATTGAACTGTTTTTCATTTCAAATTTAAATCTTTTTTGGTTATAAATTAACTTTTTCATTGCAAATTTATATTTTCGGTTTAAAAATTCAACTGTTTTGTAGAAAGTTCTTTTTGGTTTGAAAATTGTACAATTTAGTAGAAAATTAATCTATTTGGTTGAAAAATAACTTCTTTGTTAAACATACATATTTCTTGGTGAAAAACAACTCTTTTTGTTGAAATGTCATATTTTTGGTTGAAAATACAATAATTTGCTAGAAAATTTAACTATTTGGTTGAAAAGTAACTTTTTTGTTAAAAATGAAACTATTCATTTGAAAATTCAACTATTTGGTAGAAAATTAACTTTTTTGTTGAAAAATCATATTTTCGGATTTAAAATTCAATTGTTTTGTAGATAATTCGTTCTTTTGGCTTCAAAATTCAACAATCTTATTAAAAATTCATTTAGTTTGTTGAAAATTCGTCTTTTCGGTAGAACATTAATCTTCTTGGTGGAAAATTTATCTTCTTGTTTGAAAATTTAACTATTTGGTTAAACATTAAACTCTTTTGTTGAAAATTCGTTTTTTAGGTTAAAACATAATATTTTTATCGACAAATTCAACTATTCCATTTTTGTTTGAAAAAGTATCCTTTATAAGTTGAAAATTCAACTATTCGGTAGAAAACTCATGTCTATTGTTGAAAATGCATTTTTTTTCGGTAGAAAATTAATCTTGCTGGTTGAAAATTCATTTTTATGGTTAGGACTTCAAATATTTGGTTGAAAATTTATCTTTTTTGGTTGAAAATTAACTTTATTGTTGAAAATTCACCTTTTCCGATTTAAAACTCATCTGTTTTCTAAAACGTTCGAATTTTTTGATTTAAAACTTTTCTTGAAGATTCGTCTTTTTTGGTAGAAAATTTATCTTCTTTGTT
The DNA here is from genome assembly GCA_932195095.1 of Andricus curvator. Classification (NCBI taxonomy): domain Eukaryota; kingdom Metazoa; phylum Arthropoda; class Insecta; order Hymenoptera; family Cynipidae; genus Andricus; species Andricus curvator. The sequence continues at coordinate 8,722 of CAKNYM010051131.1, read as the reverse complement.
GAAAATTCATCTGTTTGGTTGAGAATTCAACTATTCAGTTAAAGATTCGTCTTTTTTCGTCGAATTGATGTAGTTCATAATTCGCCTTTTTGTTGTTAACATTTTTTTTTCTCAAACTAAAAATTTAACTATTCCATTTTTGGTTAAAAACTTATCATTCTTAGTTGAAAATTTAACTAATTGGACCAAAATTCACGTATTTTTTTGAAATTTTTTTTTTGGTAGAAAACTATGATGATAGAGAGGAGGGAATTGAAGAAGATAGACGGGAATTGAGATTGACAGAGAGATAGAAAAATATATACGTGAATAGATAAAGGATAGTGTAAGATAGAATAGAGAGGATTGAAAAAGATAGACGTGAATTTAGATTAACAAAGAGATAGAAAAAGATAGACGTTGATAGATGTAGGATACGGTGAGATAGAGAGGTCTATATAAGTCCCGAAAATTAATTTGCGCCTCCGGAATTTCAGTCTCGGAATTTGGATAGAAGGTGATGTTCTAATACTTGATGGTGAACTGCCCAAAAGAAATTAAGACTATTGAGGCCCTGTCTAATAAAACTCAATCTTATTAAAAAAGTGTATGTATATTTTTATGTATAGAAACTTGATTGCTATATTCATCACTTTTCTCATAATTGTTATAAACAAACAGTAATGCAATGAAATATTATTGTATTTTTTTCTGTATAATTTGTAGTAGTGTTTGTTTCATTGATAAAAGCATTTTTTTTCGTAAAGATCAAAAGGCTACTTTTGTCACTGTTGTTTGTCGATTTTAAAACGATTTTTGTTATTTTTTCTGTAGGACACTTGTATGATTTTTGTCTTGGAGTCAATAAATATTGAAGGCGGAATAAAAGGATTCAAATATTTCAAATATTTTTCTTTATTTCTGTTCTTATTGCTGCTGTTCCATATGAAAGACTGCAAATTAGCGTGGTCGCTCTTCTTTTAGACTGCTTCACGGCGCTTTCTTCCTGCGCTTATTCCTGCAAATTAAAATCAATTTTTTAGCACTTCTACAAGTTAAACTACCGCTACATTGTATGTAGACATCCATATTATAGCCTTTTTTAATTTTAATAAAAATTTTTAATAATAAACGTTTTTTTCAATGCCATTTCGCTTATTTTAAAGGTCAATTTATGTAGAATCATAGCAATTTGTCAGCATAATTGTATAATTTTTTTCTTGCATGGTGCAAAAAGTTGAAATTGAAAGAAAAGAGCAGTGAAAATTCAAAGTCGTCACATTTGTAAGTAAGTAAGTATACCATTAAGCCCTTTCCCTTTCAGGGTAGCCGTGACACTACCCGATTCGGGTAGTGTTTCTAGGTGGATAGTTTCTTGTAGTAAATAACTACAAGTGTGGGTTCACCACACCCACGGTGGGCCAACAGCACGCAGTATTCTCGAATGGAGAATATTTCGTGGTAGAAATCAAATAATAAGGATCAAATGAATGTATATTTCAAAGAACTTTTATAGATACTTATTGCTTTTTATTTCTCAACAGAAACTAATATTTAAATTTTTCTGAATTTGTTACTCCAAACTTAATTGACCCTAACTTTTGGCACATTGCAAGGAAAAAATTGTACAATTATGCCGTCAACTTTCTGCGATTCTACAGAAATTTACCTTTAAATTGGGTTGAAAAACATCGAATTTTTTTTTGTTATTTAGTATGTTACTTAAAAGTAAACAAAAATACAATCTGCTCTCTTTTTTCAATACCTTCTTAGGAAATTGACAAAATGAATTCCTCTTGGGCTCATTTCATTCAGAATTTAGATAGCTTTAAACCTATGCGAAAAAAAGAACCCCGCAAGTTTCTTATTGAAATTGAGTTTCAGTTAAATGCCCCTACTACCAATAATTAATTATTGTTTGACTGAGAATTACCACGAAAGGGATTTGGCCTAATGGTATAATAATATGAATAATGATAATAAGCAATATTTACCTTTGGCGTTTGCTCCCACTGCAGCCCAAAGTACTACAGCAGCCATGATGCACAGGACAGAAGATAGCTTCATAACTTTTCTTTTGAAGTACAGTACTGAATATGTTGAAAGTTGCGATGACTTTTCGCGTTTGCAGTATTGTTGAAAATATGCGTTGCGATGCCTCTTTTATACTCTTTCGAAAAGCCTCATGCCATAGCCCCTTCTTCAGTTCAGTGTAATTGTCGTTTGCGTTATCTATCTATAATTATTTGAAAAAGAAATTTCAAACCTAAAGAAATTATTTTACCTCGATGTGTTCGTTGACTGAAGGTTAATGATAATGATATTAAACTAGTTTGACTCGTATTGCAGATAATAGCAAAACTATAGATAATGATAATAAAGTTCTTTCTTTTCCATCTAAATGAATTCGTTGAATTATGTTAAATTAATAAAAAAAAAATTTCACGTTTTTCATATTCAAGTTTAAAATCTTAATATATCAAAAATAAACATTTAAAACCGTTGTACATGATTAAAAAATCCAATTTTTGTGTATAAATATCTCAACCTTCGAAAGCCTTCAATTTTTCAAGTTTTAATTCAAAGTATCAAATTATTCGACTGCATTGAAATTTGAAGACCATAACGTTATTGATTGCGGATTCCTTTATAATTCAAAATATTTAATTTTGAATGCTTTTACATAATGTACACTGTTAAAAAAATATTATCGAAATTTAATATACATGTGAGTAAAGTCATTTGCATATTAAAATTTTAAGCCAAACAACGCACAATATGAAAAAAAGTCAAGAGAAGAAAAACGTTGCTTTTCGAACAGCCTACAAGATTGTCATAATAACTTTTTGAATTTTCTTGAAAAATCGAAAATTGAAATTCTCATCTCACAAAAAAATAATGAAAAATTAAATATTCCATTTTGCGGACAAACTATACAAGATACGAAAAAAGACGAAGCAACGAAAATTGTGCATTGAAAAAAAATCTACAAATTCATCATCAATTACTTTTTTATAGGACGCGTAGTTTTTGTTTTATTCGTAAAAAACAGCATTAAAAATAAAAAAATTAAATTTTTGGACAGACGACACAAGCTACGAAAAAAATAACTGGACAAAATTTATTTACCCAAAAAAGAGCCACAAATTTGTTCTCAATCATCGTTTGATGGGATGCGTAGTTTTTGGTTCAATTGTGAAAAATAACATTAACAATAAAAAAATTAAATTTTGGAAAAACGACGTAAGATACGAAAAAAGATGAATCGACATACGATGTGCATTCAAAAAAGATCTACAAATTTGGTGGCACTCACTTTTTGATAGAACGGGTAGTCTGTTTAAATCGTAAAAAAATTAAAAGAAAACAATTACATTTTTGGACAAACGACAGAAGCTATCGACAAAATTAATAAAAAAATAATTCAATTTGTCATGAATAATTTTTTGATAGGACAGTAGTTTTGCTTTTGATCGTAAAAAATAGCATTAAAACATTTTAAAAAATTACATTTTTGGAAAACCACACAAGAGACGAACAGGAAATGAAAAGACAGAAGTTGTTCAACCAAAAAAGATCTACAAATTTGTTATAAACTTTTGTTATAAAAATACATTTAAAATTGAAAAAAATTAACGGGCAGATTTTTTGTATTAGAGTTAAGGAAGGCAGAATAAGAAGTTTTAAATATTTAAAATATTTTTCTTCATTTCTATTATTCTATGAAAACTTTAAAATTACCAGCCCAATGAGCAACTTTCAATATTTTTCATAAAAAAATCATAGCAGGCAATCAATACCTCAAGTAATTTGCAACACTACTTTTAAAATTACACGCAAAATTGTTAATTTTTTACATATGCCATCCGAAAGAAACCTTGTAGTAAAACAGATATAATGTTTTCAAAATATACATGGGAGTATATTTTTCCAATTTTCAAAATCTACTCAAACAAGCCATTCCAAATAATATCATCTTGTATAATAGTGTTTTTCCACATTTTACACGAAAAGATATTTACAAAACGTTAAGAGTTTAAACCATCTTTATCACCTTTTTGTGGACCCAGATTTGAAACAAAATTATTTTTGATCACTTGCAATTCAAAACACATTTTTTTAAATATCTGTCTTTCTATATTACTATGAGGTGTTTTTACGCCCCAGGTAATGTTGTATACCATTAAGCCATTTCCCTTTCAGGCTAGGCGTGACACTACCCGATTCGGGTAGTGTTTCTAGGTGGATAGTTTTCTTGTAGTTATAAATAACTACAAGTGTGGGCTCACCACACCCACGATATGCCAACAGCACTCAGTATTCTTGAATGGTCACCCATCCAAGTACTAACCGCGTCCAACGCTGCTTAGCTACAATGATCTGACGAGAACTGGGTTTTTCAGCGTGGTATGGCCGTTGGCCATATGTTCATGCAATATATTTCATATTCATACAAAATAATATTCAAATAACAAGAAATTGTTGTAAAAAAATGTTAATGTACAAATTCGTTAATTACAATGTTATTTAAAAATTCATAGTTTGTCTAAAAATCAATCTTACTTTTGAACAATATTCACATAATGATAACGAAGGTAGATATCCGATTGTAGTTTCACATAATTAATAAAAAGTTAACAAAAATTAATTAAAAAATGGCTAATTTATTACATTGCTTACCAACTATTTTGAGGTAGGGATGAAAAGAGGAACAGGCATTTTACTGTGCCCCCCTCCCTGGTGGAGATTAAATAAATTACTATTATAAATCATTAATCTGATTTATTTGATTCTATTTCAATTTCGACTGTGCATAATTAATATTATTATATCAAGGTTTACTGACTATGCGAGAAAGAAATAATTCATGTAATTAATTCAATCGAAAATGATATTTTTAATAACATAAAATTGGTATAAAAAGGCTTAACGTAACAATTTTTTCGAATAACATTTGATTAAAAAAAAAAGTTTAGCTAAAAATCAATCTTACTTTTTTTGGAAATATTTATACAGTAATAAACATTTTATTGTTTCAGCTTTGGAAAATCTTAAGAAACATGAAAACTAATTATATTTTTGGTTTTAGTAATTAACTGAAAGTAAAGCAAAATTGTGTAAAATAAGGGCTGGTATAAGATTGGGGTAAATTGAGACATAGTCGTATAATTTAGCAGATCCGACAATTTAGCAAATAGTGTCTCAAGGAAACGCAAAGTCCAAACACAAGTCTTCACACCTATATAATTAGGCAACTAAATAATTATTAATAATTTGTAAAGTTTAAAAAGGGATTAGTTTTATTTTACTCACGTTTGGACCTACAAAAAATTATGAGAAAAGGCTTAAATCTCTCATACATTTGTTCTCTAAAAAAATGGGGAGAGGGTAAAACGTTCAGAACTTTGTTTAAATTATACTGTATATAGATCATACTCATCAGCAAGTTTCTCTGTTTTATGCTAAAAGGTCCTTTACGAGACGTTCAATAGGTCGGATAAGTTCCAAAATTATTTTCCAAATTACACAACTACACACAAGGAAAATTATGCCATTCAAAATATGTACACTATATTAATGAACATTAGTTGATAAAAATTGCTTTCTATATTTTTGTTTGGATTTTTTTCAAAGTCCTGTAAAAATCTTTATCTTTGATAGCACATTTCGTCCGAAAATTCTTAATAAAAGGGATCAAATATTTCTAACATATACGGGAGTATATTTTCAAATTTCTAAAGTCTACTCAAACAAACAATTTTAAATAATAATCTTGTACTATTTTTCTTAATTTTGTAGGAACAGATATTTATGAAACGTCGTTTTGACGATTCATGAGAGGAATATAAATTCTATTTTTGGTTTGTTTGGTTTTAAGAAGCCTATAGTTGTTTTGAATGTTTTTCGACAGTTTCATTGAAGCTTTCTTTGACTCTTCCTAGATCCAAAATTTTCATTATAATCATAAATAAATATTCGCATTAGTTATGCTTGATTTATGTATATATAATACAAATAATTTTGAAATACGAAAACATGTCTTATTTTTCAAACATGAAAACATGTGTGTTGCCTGAAGGTTAATGGCGGCGATATTAAAACTAGTTTGACGCATTATGCTGATAATAGGAAAGTATCGACACTGATAATAAAGTTGCTCTTTTTCATCTAAACGAATTAGTTCAAAAATTATTTTTAATTATTAAAAATAAATGTATATTTTTCATATTTAACTTTAAAATTATATTCGATCCAAAAGTAAATAAATTTGGCTCTATAAATATTTCAATATTTAAAAGTCTTCAATTTTTTAAGTTTAAATTTAGAGACCCAAATTATTCGACTTTTTTGAAATGTCAAGACCAGAACGTTGATTGCGGATTCATCTTTAATCCAAAATATTCAATTTGGATAAAACATATTAAAATTTTTTTTAACTAATTACAAAAGGATAACCCTTGATTTTAATTGGATTGAAAAATCCTGTGATATAGAAAACTTTATGTATACAACATCGTCTCTGTAAACAAAATATTTTCAAAGAATTTTTTTCTACTTCTACAAAGAAATAGAAAAAGATAGATGTTGTTACATGTAGTACAGGATGAGATAGAGAGAAGGAGATTGAAAAAGATAGACGGGAATTTAGATTAACAGAGATAGAAAAAGATTGACATGAACAGATAAAGGATAGGATGAGATAGAGAAGAAGGGACTGAAAAAGATAGACCTGAATTTACCCTCACTGTATTAAAATATACCGGGCGATACCGTTTGATACCATTTATATCCCAGGGATATCCTCGGGACAACCTGGGGCATAAACAAGATCAAGTGGGATATCCTGGTATATCCTATTGCTGTTAGGATAGATTGACAAAGAGATAGAAAAAGATTGTCGTAGGTAGATAAAGGATAGGATGTGATATAGAAGAGGGGATTGAAAAAGAAACATCGTGAATTAAGAGTGACAAAAAAATAGAAAAAGATTGAATAGATAAAGGATAGGATAAGATAGAAAAAGGGGATTGAAAAAGATAGACAGGAATTCAGATTGACAGAGAGATGGAAAAATATAGACGTGGATAGATAAAGGATAGTATAAGATAGAAAGGAGAGGATTGAAAAAGATAGATGTGACTTTAGATTAATAAAGAGATAGAAAAATATCATAGACGTTGGATAGGATGACATAAAGAGGAGATTGAAAAAGGTAGACGGGAATTTAGATTTACAGAGAGACAGAAAAATATTGACGTGGATGGATAAAGGATAGGAACTGGCAGAGAAGAGCGGATGGGAAAAGATAAACGTGAATTTAGAAAAGAAATAGAAGAAGATAGACGTTGATAGGTGTAGGACACGATGAGATAGAGAAGAGAAGAGAAGATTTAAGAAAATAGATGGGAATTTAGATTGACAGAGAAATAAAAAAATATTGACGTGGATAGATGAAGGATAGGATGAGATAGAGAAGAGGGTATTGCAAAAGACGTGAATTTAGAATGAAACAAAGATAGAAGAAGATAGAAAAAGAGATAGAAAAAGATTGACGTGGATAGACCAAGGATAGGACGAGGTAGAAGAGAATGAAAAAAGATAAAGGTGAATTTAGATTGACAAAGAGATAGAAAAAGATAGTCGTTAATAGATTTAGGATACAGTAAGATAGAGAAGAGGAGATTAAAAATATAGACGGGAATGTAGATTGACAGAGAGATAGAAAAATATAGACGTGAATTTAGATTAACAGTGATAGAAAAGGATTGACATGAACAGACAGCCTGTTTACAAAATGAACAAGTTTTGAGTTTTTTGTGAGTTTTATGCGGGTAAATAACTTTTGTGGCCAGAAGAATTTTTTTTTCAAAAAATCGAATTTTCTAATTTTTTCCGCAAACATAGACAGATACGAAAAAATGTGAAGCTAAAAGTTTGCACATCTAAAAAAGTTCTATGAAAAATAGGTTTTGATCTTTTGCGATATTTTATCGTTTACGAGAAAAATTCAAAAATTATATTTTTAAGAAAAAAAAATTCTCCTGGTCTCAAAAATGATTTAGCTCGCAAAAGGGGATAGGATGCCTTTCGTATATTAGCAGAAATTATTCCAAAATATTTAGAAGAATAAAGAAATTGAAGTTTTCCAGAAAATATATTTTTTTTCTTGAATTTTTAAAAACATGAAAAAAATATTTTCTCGCAAACCTCACCATTTTTATTTTCTCCCATATTTTTGAAAAAATTTCTGCTTCTTAAGGAAGATATCATATTATTATTAGTATTATTTTTTGTCCTAAAAATATCATTTTTAATTTTTTCTTGTAAGCGATGCAACATATCGCAAGAGAGCTAGTGATATTTTAATTAATAGAACCAAATGAGAAAATACAACACTATTTAATGCTAAAAGTTAATTATTTTTGGTTGAAAAGTCCACAATTAAGTTTTTGGATCAAAATTCATCTCGTTTGGTTAAAAATTCTATTATCTGATTAAAAATTTATCTTTTTGAGTTGAAAATTAATTTATATGGTGGAAAATTCGTTTTCTTTGATAGAAAATAACTTCTTTGTTGAAAATACATATTTTTTGTTGAAAAACAACTTTTTTTTGTTAAAAATTTATATTTTTGATAAAAACAAATAACTTCTTGAAACAATTTTTTAGAAGCGAAAATCTTTCTTCGATTGATTCAATTGTTACCTTAATAGGAACGTAAGTTCTATTATTTCGGTCTTAC
>CAKNYM010051130.1:188753-201313 GCA_932195095.1 Andricus curvator | reverse complement strand
GGCAACCAACCAGATCCCCTTCCTCCTCTTTTTTATTTCTTTCGTCTCTTTTATTTTTAATTATTTTTTTCATTATGTTTTTTTCCTAGCCTTTTTTTATTTCTTTCGTCTTTTTTATTTTTATTATTGATAATAATGAAAATAAAAGAGACGAAAGAAATAAAAAAAGAGGAGGAAGGGGATTTGGTTGGTTGCCTTCTCATTTTTCTTTCCTCTTCTTTATTTTTATTATTGATAATAATAAAAATAAAAAATACGAAAGAAATAGAAAAAGAGGAAGAAGGGGATTCGGTTTTTTGCCTTCTCATTTTCTTTCCTCTTTTTTCTTTTTCTTTTTTTCCTTCTCTTTTTTTATTTTTATTATTGATAATAATAACTCCCCTTCCTCTTCTTGTTTATTTCTTTCATCTTTTTTATTTTTAATATTATCAATGATAACAATGAAAAAGACGAAAGAAATAAAAAAAGACAAGAAAAAAAAAAATTAAAAAGGGGAAAGAAAAATGAGAAGGCAACCAACCAGATCCCCTTCCTCCTCTTTTTTATTTCTTTCGTCTTTTTCATATTTTTATTTTCAATTATTTATTTTATTATGTTTTTTTCCTAGTCTTTTTTTCATTTCTTTCGTCTTTTTTATTTTTATTATTGATGATATTAAAAATAAAAGAGACGAACGAAATAAAAAAAGAGGTGGAAGGGGATTTTGTTGGTTGCCTTCTCATTTTTCTTTCCTCTTTTTAATTTTTTTTTCTACTCTTTTTTTATTTCTTTCCCCTCTTTTATTTTCATTATTTATAATAATAATAATTCCCCTTCCTCTTATTTTTTATTTCCTGCGTCTTTTTCATTTTTATTATTGATAATAATAAAAATAAATAAAAAAAGACAAGGAAAAAAATGAAAATAAAAAAGAGGAGAGAAAAATAAGAAGGCAACCAACCAAATCCCCTTCCTCCTCTTTTTTTATTTCTTTCGCCTTTTTTATTTTTATTATTGATAATAATAACTCCTCTTCTTTTTTATTTCTTTTGTCTTCTTCATTTTTATTATTATCAATAATTAAAACAACAAGACGAAAGAAATAAAAAAAGACCAGAAAAAAAAAGAAAAATAAAAAAGAGGAAAGAAAAATGAGAAGGCAACCAACGAGATCACCTTCCTCCTCTTTTTTATTTCTTACGTCTTTTTTATTTTTTTTTTTGCCTTGTCTTTTCTTATTTCTTTCATCTTTTTTATTTTCATTATTGATAAAAATAAAAATAAAAAAGACAAAAGAAATAAAAAAGAGGAGGAAGGGGATTTGGTTGTTTGCCTTCTCATTTTTCTTTCCTCTTTTTATTTTTATTTTTTATTGTCTGAAGATTTTTTTTTTAATTACAATAGGAGCATTTTATGGTGGTTGTCCAAATTTGGTCGTTGGATTCTTATTTTATTTTCAGAAATTCCATACATTAACTTTAGTATTGGGCGTTAAATAGGATTTTAAATTTGATTTTAATCTAATTTAAAATTCCTAAATTTTAATCCAAAATCTATTGAAAAGCCTTGCATATCATTTTTATTCACTTTCGGGATAAAATTGATGAACTGGAATTTATTTTGAAGAGCTTTAGCTGTCCATATAAATCTTTTCTTTTTTTTTATTTCAGTCAGTTTTATGGTTTTCAAAATCTTCACTAACATCAATTACATTCTTTTATGGCACGTAAACGCACACCTTTCTATCACATCGTAAAGAAAAAACGACTTCTGTATCGTGTGTTTAGTTTCCATTAACTCTTCTTATCACTTAGAATGAACTGAATTTTTTAAACAAAAGTTAGATTCAATTACGAAAAAATCTATATTATTTTAAATAAATTTTTTACGGAAAAATAAATCATTCTAGATGTAGAAAAATATTTGTTCGGAATTAGAGAAACCGTTTCTTGAAATAATTTTTTTCATTTAACTGACAATAACTTCAAAATGAAGAAAAATTCATTTTTTTGTTGTTAAAAATTCAATTTTTTTTGGTTAAAAATGCAACTAGTTTGGTAGAGAAAACTATTTTGTTGAAAGTTCGTCTTTTTTATTGACTTTAACTATTTTTTATTTAAAATTAAAATATTTTTTAGCGGAAATATCAACTATTAAATTTTCCGTAGAGAAGTCATCTATTTGTTTAAAAATTAATCTCCTTTGTAGAAAATTCAAGAATTTCGTCAAAATTCCTGGCCTACTTGAAAAAAAAATCAACGTTTTCGTCTACAATTATAAATTAATGCAAATCCTATCACATAAAATTTTTCCGCAAAAAAAAAAAAAATTCTACACGTAGAAAAATATTTGTTTTGAATTAAAGAAACCCTTTCCTTAATTTAATTTTTTTCATTTAACTAAAAAAAACTTCCAAATTTAGAAAATCATTTCAAAATAAAGAAAAACTTTCATTGGAATGAAAAACAATTTTATTGAACTAAAGAAATTTCTTTGAATCAAAGAAACTTTTCTTTGACTGAGAGCCAATCAATATTTTTCTTTGATTTAAAGAAATTTTCTCCCTATCAAAAAAACTTTTTTCTGAGTTTTTGAAAACGTTTTTACAGATGATTGTAAAAAAATATAAATTTTGAATAATAGGTCGGCTCAAAAAAAGATATAAAAAATCCTGATTTTTTATAAATAATTATTAGGTTTTATGATTTTGTATCAAAAATAAAGTTTCTGAGAAAAATTATGGAAATCTATATCAGCAAAACACAATTTTGTACGAACAAATTGAAAAATCTACAGCCCCATAATACCTGAAAAATAAAGGTTTGGGATGGCACAATTTTGATGAAAAAATTCAAAAAATACCGAAAATACAATTACTGACATTGAAAATTTCCGGAAAATGAAAATTACTAAAAAAATAAAACTACCGAAATTTTACATTCCGGAAAATAGTAAATTGACGAGATTTCAAATTCCCGCAAAAAAATGTTAATATTTTTTTTTGTTTAGAATAATCTTTTATTTCATATGGAGTATTTTTAATATTATTTTTTTTTCTGAAATTTGGAAATTTGGCAATTGATTATTTTCAAGAATTTCAAAGTTCGAAAATTTACTAATTTCAGGAATTTGCGATTTCGAGAATATTAAATTCCGGGAATTTACTATTTTCGGGGAGTTTATATTTTCGGAAATTCAAACTTTTGTAAATAAAAATTTTCAGCAGTTTTATTTTTTTCCAGGAATTTACATTTTTCCGAAAATTGCAAAACCAAAGAATTCTGAAATTTAAAATTACCGAAATTTTTAAGTTTCCGAAATTACAAAACGCAACCTTTTAAATTTCCAAAAATTTCATATTTCCGAAATTTAAGATTTTAAATTTTCAGTAGTAAACTGGTTTTTTTTCAAACTGCACGACAATAAAATAGAATATTATACTAGATACAAAAAAATTAACATTATTTTTCGAGAATTTTAAATTTCAATAATTTACTAAAATCGATAATTTACTAATTTCGAGATTTTTGAAATTCGGGTACTTTTAGAATATGTCATTTTCATCAAATTTCCAGTAGTTTGATGTTTTTTTTCGGTAATTTGAAAATTTTCATTTTTCAAAATTTCAGAATTTCTAATAGGGTTTTGTAAGAAATTACGAATTTCTAGAAAATTTAAAAAATATGTAATTTTAAATATAACTATTAGAAATTAGGAAAATGTAGAACCTCAAATCGATAATTTTCTTCAATTTTCTGTAGTTTTTTGTAAACGATATTTTCAGAGAAAATATAAAATAATTAATTATAAATTAAATATATTTTCAAAATTATAAACCATGCAAATTTGAAAAACATCATTTTAGGATCAACTTATTATTACTTTTTATTGTTTTTGGGTAAAAATGTTATTATTTCATTAAAAATTTAACTATTTTATTCAAAATTCAAAAATTTTATAAGAAATTTCTTTTCTTTTAGTTGAACATTCAACTATTACTTTGAAAATTCATTTATTTTATTAGAAGTTTGTCTAATTTGGTAAAAAATAATTCTTCCTTTTTTTTAAATAAATATTTTCAGCTTAAAATGAATAATATTTATCATTTCAGTTTAAAATTCATCTCACTGTTTGAAAATTCATCTATTTTTGTTGAAATTCGATTATTTTTTGTTGAAAAGTCTACTATTATATTTTTTGTTTCGAATTTTTATAGTTTTTGGTTAAAAAGTTATTATTTTTTTTTAAATTCAACTGTTCCGTTCAAAATTTAACAATTTTATTAGAAATTAATTCTTTTTGGTTGTTAATTAGAGTTTTTCATTGAAAATTTATCTTTTTAGGTTGAAAATTCAGCTATTTGTTTGGAAAATCATCTATTTTGTCAAAAATTGGCATTTTTGGTATAAAATCATTTTTCCTGGTTAAAAATAATTTTTCTTTTTACTGAAAATATAACTATTCCAGTTGAAGATTCAGTATTCTAATTGAAAATTCATTTCCTTGGTTACAAATTTAAATATTTTTGGTGAAAAGTTGACTGTTTTTGGTTAAAAACCCTATTATATTAAAAAAAAATTATTTTATTAAAAATTTAACTGTTTTCATCAAAATTTAACAATTTTATTAGAAATTAAATCTTTTTGGAAATTCGAGTGTTCTCTTGGAAATTCGTCTTTTTATGTTGAAAATACAACTATTTGTATTAAAATTTATGCATTTTGTTTAAATTTTGTCTTTTCTGAAAAAAAATCTATTTGGTTAAATATGAATTATTTTCACCTTATGTGTAACGTTTTCAGTCAAATATTTATCTTGGTAGTTGAAACCTAATCTTTTTGGTTGAATTTATTATTATTATTATTGCTTTATTAAAGATTTAACTATTTTTTTTTGAAATTCAACAATTTTTTAAAATAAATTTTAGGATGGAAAATTGATTTAAAAAAATAGATGAAAATAATTCTTCTTGTTGAAAATAAAATTTTTTGAACTGAAAATGTAAATATTTTCCAGTTAAATATTTATCTCTGTAGTTAAAAATTAATTTTTGTTTGTTAAAAATCCAATTATTTTTGGTTGAAATTTCATTCTTTTTAGCTGAAGAATTAAAAGTTTACTATTATATTTTTTTGTTGAGAAATCGTCTTTTTTGGTTAAAAATCTCATTATTTTATTAAAAATTAAACGTTTTTTTACAAAATTCAACAATTTTATTAGAAATTTATTCCTTGTGGTTGAAAATTTAAGTGTTTTGTTAAATGTTTGTCATTTTTTCAGTTTGAAAATTCAACGATTATTTTAAAAATTAATGTATTTTGTTGAAATTTGGTATTTTTGGTAGAAAATAATTCTTCTTGGTTGAAAATAAATTTTTTTAATTGGAAATGTAACTTTTGCAGTTAAATATTTATCGTTTTAGTTTAAAATTCATCTCGGTTCAAAATCGAACTATTTTTTGTTGAAATTCGATTCCTTTTGATTTAAAAGTCCACTATTATATTTTTTATTGAGACTTTTTATTATTTGTGGGTAAAAATGTTATTATTTCATTAAAAATTAACTATTTTGTTAGAAATTCAAAATTTTTTTAAATAAATATTTAGATGGAACATTTATTTACAAAAAATAAATGAAAATAATTTTTCCTGGTAAAAATAAATTTTTAGACTGAAAATGTAACTTTTTGAGTGGAATATTCATCACTTTAATTAAAAATTCATTTCTTTGGTGGCAAGTCGAAGTTTTTTTGTTTGTAATTTTATTCTTTTTGGTTAAAAAGTCTACTATTATATTTTTTTTTTGCGAATTCGTCGTTTTTAGTCGAAAATCTTATTATTTTATTAAAAATTTAACAATTTTGTCCAAAATTCAACAATTTTATTAAAAATGTATTCCTTTTGGTTGTAAATTCAAGTTTTTTGTTGAAAGTTTGTAATTGTTGGTAGAAAAAAATTCTTTTTGTTTAGGAATAAATTTTGTTTAACCTAAAATGTAACTTTTCCAGTTAAATATTATATATTTATTATTGCAATAAGAATTGAACTATTTTGTTCCAAATTCAAGAATTTTTTACAATAAATTTTAAGGTCGAAAATTTATTTCAAAAAAATAATAATATATAAAAATTTATTTATGGAAATTCTTTGACTTTTTTAATAGAAATTCATAAAAGTTTTCGTACAAATTCATAGAAATAATTTCTATGATTTTTTAGGAAACCATTTATTTATAATGATATAGATAAATTATAATAATTTAATTTTTAGTAACCAAGTTTTTTTTTGTTTAATTAAAAAAAAATTTTAAATAAGAAAAATTTCGTTTTATTTGGTTTTATTTCCGCCAGGGAATGTGGAAGTTTTCCAGAACTTTTTCGAAATTTTATGACTTTTCCAAGTTTTTCAGGTCATGTAGCAGCCCCGAATACAAAGAGAATTGCAGAGAAAAAGAAACGTTTTTCAGAAACTTTTCCCAAATTTGGCAATTATTGACCCCAATTAAAGTATATCATTATAGAAGCCAATGTTCCGAAAAGAGGGTGAATAATAGAGTGAAAAAATTTGGAATGCAAGGAGTGATTTGTGGAAGTTTAACGAGATAGCTTTGTGAATACGAAACAATTGGTTGAATTAATCGTGTTTCCTCTTTTAAGCTCTAGGGGAAAAAAATCAATTCTTTCAAGGAATCTGTATTATCATTAGAGAATAACGGAAAATATTTAACGTCTTTTCAGACTAGATGGAGCTATGAAAGAAAAATTATTTTAAATAATTTTTGTCTGAAAAAAGATCTTTTCCTTTCGCTCCGCTGGGAATCGAACCTCAGAACTTCCGATTGCCGATGGGGTGCTTTCCCATTAAGCTACTAGAGAGATCGAGAGAAGAAACTTTTTTCTGAAATACACTCATCATTTTGCTATATGGTACAAATCAAATTTTTCAAGGAATCTGTAATATCATTAGAGAATAACAGAAAATATTTAACGTCTTTTCAGACTAGATGAAGCAATGAGAAAAAAATTATTTTAAATTTTTTCCTGAAAAAAGATCTCCTTTCGCTCCGCTGGAAATCGAAATAAAAAACTACTGATTCCCGGTCAGGTGCTTTCCCATTAAGCTACTAGAGAGATCGGGAGAAGAAACTTTTTTCAGAAATATACGCATTATTTTGCTAGATGGTACAAATCAAATTTTTCAAGGAATCTGTATTATCATTAGAAAATAACAGAAAATGTTTAACGTCTTTTCAGACTAGATGGAGCAATGAAAGAAAAATTATTTTAAATAATATTTTCCTGAAAAAAGATCTTCTCCTTTCGCTTCGCTGGAAATCGAAACAAAAAACTACTGATTTCCGGTCAGGTGCTTTCTCATAAAGCTACTAGAGAGATTGGGAGAAGAAACTTTTTTCAGAAATACACGCATTATTTTGCTAGATGGTACAAATCAAATTCTTCAAGGAATCTGTATTATCATCAGAGAATAACAGAAAATATTCAACGTCTTTTCAGACTAGATGGAGCAATGAAAGAAAAATTATTTTTTTTCTGAAAAAAGATCTCCTTTCGCTCCGCTGGGAAATGAACCACATGACTACTGATTTCTGTTCAGGTGCTTTTCCATTAAGCTACTAGAGAGATCGAGAGAAGAAAATTTTTTCAGAAATATACGCATTATTTTGCTAGATGGTACAAATCAAATTTTTCAAGGAATCTGTATTATCATTAGACAATAACAGAAAATATTTAACGTCTTTTCAGACTATATGGAGCAATAAAAAAATTATTTTAAATAATTTTTTCCTGAAAATAGATCTCCTTTCGCTCCGCTGTGAATCAAAACAAAAAACTACTGATTTCCCCATTAAGCTACTAGAGAGATCAAAAAAAGAAACTCTTTTCAGAAATACACGCATTATTTTGCTAGATGGTAAAAATAAAAATTTTTCAAGGAATCTGTAATATCATTAGAGAATAACAGAAAATATTTAACGTCTTTTCAGACTAGATGGAGCTATGAATTAAAAATTATTTTAATTGATTTATTTCTGAAAAAGATCTTCTCCTTTCGCTCCGCTGGGAATCGAACCTCAGAACTTCCGATTGCCGGTGGGGTGCTTTCCAATTAAGCTACTAGAGAGATCGAGAGAAGAAACTTTTTTCAGAAATACACGCATCATTTTGCTATATGGTACAAATCAAATTTTTCAAGGAATCTGTATTATCATTAGAGAATAACAGAACATATTTAACGTCTTTTCAGACTAGATGGAGCGATGAAAGAAAAATTATTTTAAATAATTTTCCTACCATAGAAAATTGATATTTTTAGTTGAAAATGCGTTTTTTTTTTTATTTAGAATTAATTTTTTAAACTGGAAATGTAAGTGTTCTATTTTTTGTCGAAAATTTATCCTTTTTGATAGAAATTTAATCTTCTTGGTTGGAAATTACACAATTCCGTTGAGAATTTACTTTAATTTTATTGAAAATTAATTTTCTCACTTACAATTTCACTATTCTATGTTTAGTTGAAAATTTATCTGCTTTCTCTAAAAATTTAACTATTTGTTGAAAGTTTGTCTTTTTTTGGTAAAAGAGTACTCTGAACTCTCATTATTTGAAATTTCATCTTTTTGGTTAAAAATTCATTTCTTTAGTTCGAAATTTAACTGTTTTGTTGAAAATTCGTTCTTTTATTGATTGAAAATTTATTTTATCAACTGAAAATTACCCTACTTTATTTTTTATGGAAAATTTATCTTTTTAGTTTAAAATTTACGTAATCGGTTAAAAATTAATTTTTGTTAGTTGAAAATTCACTTTAACTATTCAATTTTTTGTCGTTTTTCATTAAAAAATTATCTTTTTAGTAAAAAATTTAACTATTCTATTTGTTGTTAAGAATTAATTTCTCTCATTGAAAAAAAACTATTTCGTTGAAAATTCATTTTTTTGTGGATAGAAAATTCATCTTTTGAAATGAAAAATCCACTATTTTCTCAAAATTTCATTTTTTTTGGTTGAAAATACATCATTGTGATTAAAAATTAATTTCTTTAGTTGAAAATTCGTTTCTTTTTAGTTGAAAATTAATTTTTTTTACTAAAGATATAACTATTCCATTTTCGCTTGAAAATTTATATTTTCAGTTGAAAATTAATTAATTTTTCTGAAAACTCGTTTTTTTTTAATTTACTTCTGTAACTGCAAAATGAAATATTATATTTTTGGTTTGTAATTTTAGCTTTTTTAGTTTAAAATTGAATGATTTTGTTAAAAAATCATTTTTTTGTTATGAAAAAAAATCTATTTTTTGGAAAATTCGTTTTTTTTTTTTTTGGTTGAACATTTATTTTCCTGACATTTTAACTATTCTAATCTTGGTTGAAAATTGATTTTTTTTCAGATGAAAATTCATAAACTTTGTTGTCTTTTTTGGTAGAAAATTAATCTTTTGGGTTGAAAATTCATATTTTTGGTTGAAGATTCATCATTTTAGTTAAAAAATCATTTCTTTGGTTGAAAATTGATCATTTTGACTAGAAAAAACACTTAAAAAGTGTTTTTAATATATTTAAAAACAAAATTTATTTTGCATTAATATTATTAATCTTCTAGGTGTATGGTTGGTTTTATACCTAGAAGAATTTAGAAATTAGTATATTGTAGCAACCCTGAATAAGGCACTGTTTAATGCAAACAATATGTTTTTCATTACTTTGAATTTTTTATCATTTAAATTTAGCGCCCTTTCCAATTTGAAGCAAAACATTTCCGCGCGAAATTCAAATAATGTAGTTATTATTAATAAATATAGAAAATACGATTTTTTAAATCCTAATTCAAAATGCTCATAAATGCTCATTAAATTCTCAAAGCCGAGCATTTAAACTCTTGAGAACACTAGATACGATCCAAAAAACAATGTCGGTAAAGTAGAAATCGGATAAGGGTCACATGCCCTTAAGCCGCAACATTACCGAACCCTCAGTTTTGTCTGTGACCAATTAAAGTATATCATGATGAAAGCTAATGTTCCGAAAAGAGGGTGAATAATAGATAGAAAAAATTGGAATGCAAGGGGTGATTTGAAAAAGTTTAACGAGATAGCTTTGTGAATATGAAACAATTGGTTGGATTGATTTTGTTTCCTCTTTGAAGCTCCAGGAACCGATATCAATACCAATCAATTCTTGTAATACAGAGTTGGTTAGTTAGAGTAGATTCTATACATCTTGGGCTATTTTGAAAGCTGAAATAACACTGCAGTAGAAGTTGGGATCGATCCTAAGGAATAACAATGAATACAATAGTAGGTATTGAGAGTAGTTGATCATGCTTACCGACAACTTCGAGGAATAGAAATATACTCGTGGGTGGATGGGTGGATACTTGGCACTCGTACATTCCGGCATCCCTTTGTTGAACATACTTGATTTGAAGGGTCCAATCTTCACTGTGATGAAAATGTATCGCCTGAAAACGTTCGTCGCTTGCGTAAGTAGTCAAGCCTACGGTCAACAACTCGTGCTGGACCTTCTTTCTTCTAATCCACGTCACCTGAAGACAAACAAAAATCAAAATAATTTCATTAACTAATTTCCAGAAAAAATTAGTCCAAGTGGGCACCAGCCTACAAAAAAGGGTTGTTTAAATCTCCCCCTCTTTATTCCGCTTCCCCTACCTCTTTTCTCTTCTGTCCCATCCTAGCCTGTCCCATCCTATCTTATGTTCCCCTTCCCTGCCCAAAATTCTTCTTTTCCACTTCTCTACTCTCCTACTTCTCATTTCCCTCTCTTCCATCACTTCACTTCCCTAATACACCCTCTCTCATCCTACTCCTACTCCTACTCCCTAGTTTCCTATTCATTATCCCCTCCCTTCCCTGACGTCATCACCCCTCGTTTACTTCCCCTCCACTCATGAGTTATTCACTGTTCCACCCCTCCAAACTTCCCCTCCCTTCGCCAACCACTCATCTACTTTGCAGCTCTTTTCTACTTTCTATCTCTTCCCTCACTCCCTACTCACCTTCCCCTTTCTTCCACCTCTTCCCCAATTTTACTCCATGGAAAAAAGTAGAAGGACGGATGGACTAGGAATGTCAATGTATGTCTCCCCCCCCACACACACACTAACAAGAAGAAGCTAAAAAAACATTTTATTAACTGATCAAAAAGAGGCTTCACGGGCAAAGAACTCTAAAAACAAGGAAATAAGGAGATTTTTCACGAAAAAAGGAAAATAAATTCTATTAAATAAAATTAAACTAGCTGTGAATTCAATCTCGAGTGTTTCCACTTTGCTTGTATTTATAATTATATGGTGCTCATTTCACGAGCACTTTGCTTCCCGATAGCAAATGTATTTTCTTCCTCATAGAGGAAGCATTAGTTATTTTTTTCATTAATAGACCAACCAAAGTCTTCATTTGTTCAATTTAAAAATAGAAATTTACAAAAAATACAAAATTACAAAATATTACAAAAATTTTTTTTAATACAAAGACAAATCAGACAAATCAAATTTTGTATTCGAAATTATAATTTTTCGAGCTGGAAAAGTGAAGGGAAAAGTTATGTTGCACCCTATCCCTTTCCCAGCCTTCTGATTTCTTTACAAAAATTTTCAGAATTATTCTATTTGAAAATTGATGACCTAAAAATCTTTCCTATTCATGCGTCAACTTTAAATTATGTAAATGAAAAAAGTTTTTCTGTTTGAAACAGATGATTCAAATATTATAAACGAGCATTACTTCCTTAATCTTTAATAAAATGGATTATTATTATGGGTCAATCGATTCGTGTCGAACCAATGAATCTTTTATATTCTTGCATCAACTTTGAATTATGTTTAAGAAAAAAGTTTTACTATAAAAAACCGTATTTTCAAATATTATCCATTACCATAGCTTCCTTACTCTTCAATAAAATGTATTGATATTATAGGTCAATCGATTTGACTCGAATCAACACATTTCTTCTGTGCTTGCATCAACTTTGAATTATGTCAATGAAAAAAGTTTAACTATAAAAAACCGATTTTCCAAAAAAATAAATTACCATAACTTAACCTACTCTTTGATGAAATGCATTGATATTATAGGTTAATCGATTCGTCTCGAACCAAGGAATCTTTTATATTCACGCATCAACTTTGAATTATGTCGAAGAAAAAAGTTTCACTATAAAAAACCGTATATTCAAATATTATGCATTACCATAGCTTCCTTACTCTGTAATAAAATGTATTAATATTATAGGTCAATCGATTCGACTCGAATCAACACATCTATTCCGTTCTTGCATCAACTTTGAATTATGTCAATGAAAAAAGTTTTACTACAAAAACCCGATTTTCAAAAAATATAAACTACCATAACTTCCCTACTCTTTAATGAAATACATTAATATTATAGGTCAACCGATTCGTCTCGAACCAAGGAATATATTATATTCTTGCATCAACTTTGAATTATGTTAATGAAAAAAGTTTTACTATAAAAACCGTATTTTCAAATATTATGCATTACCATAGCTTCCTTACTCTTCAATAAAATGTATTGATATTATAG
>CAKNYM010051130.1:158173-172469 GCA_932195095.1 Andricus curvator | reverse complement strand
CTTTTTGTTAAAAATTCAAGTTTTCAGTTGAAAATTGTTTTTTTTTTTAGTTGAAAATTCAACTATTTCTTTAAAAATTAATGTATTTTTTCAAATTCGTTTTTTTTCATTTTTTTTCTATTTCGCTGAAAATTCAACGACTTTATTGAAAATTCCGAGGAAAATTCGAGTCATTTGTTAAAAATTTGTCTTTTTATTAGAAAATTAATCTTCTTGGTTGAAAATTCAACTATTTCGTTGAAAATTAATGTATTTTTTCAAATTCGTTTTTAAAATATTTCTGTTCTATTTCGTTGAAAATTCAACGACTTTATTGAAAATTCCAATGAAAATTCGAGTAATTCGTTAAAAATTCAACTATTTCGTTAAAAATTAATGTATTTTTCAAATTGGTTTTTAAAATATTTCTGTTCTATTTCGTTGAAAATTCAACGACTTTATTGAAAATTCCAATGAAAATTCGAGTAATTCGTTAAAAATTCAACTAATTCGTTAAAAATTAATGTACTTTTTCAAATTAGTTTTTAAAATATTTTTTTTTCTATTTCGCTGAAAATTCAAAAACTTTATTGATAATTCCAAGGAAAATTCGAGTAATTTGTTAAAAATTAGTCTTTTTAGTGGAAAATCAATCTTCTTGGTTGAAAATTAAACTATTTTGTCGAAAATTGTTTGTTTTTTTCAATTGAAAATTAATAATTTCGAGAATTATCATGTATGGAAAGGCCTGTTTTTCCTATACTATAGGCCATTGATTAATTGTCTTTTTTTGGCAGCCTTTGTCGCTTTTTTAGTTGAAATATCTACTATCCGCACCCTTTAGAAAGTTACCATTTGTCAAACTTTAAACCCCTCTCTTTAACCTCCTCTTTTTCTGCACAGTCAAACAAGTCCCCTTGATCGATTTCTTGTCCGCTCTTCGCTTTGTCTCACGCCTTTCTCGTTTCTCGATAATTTTCTCTCTTTTGCCTTCTCTTCTGACATATTTCATGAAAATATATTCTTCAGCAAAAAAACTTTGATATTTCTCAAAAACTCGTCTTCGAAGTTATATAAGAAGAAAAAAGTGATAAAAAAAGTTTCTTTCTTCTTGAGATTATTATCGTTAATATTATAAACAAATTCATTAATCAGGCATTTTTCGACAGAAAAATTCGCAAAATTCATAATTTGTTGATTAATGTCATGATTTTTTAAAACAAATTCAACAAAAAAATGCATTATTCTGGCATTTGTCAGAAGAAAAATTAGTTTTTTTTAATACTAGTCCTTTCAGTTGGGAACTTCATGACAATTGCAGCAACATTCGTAATTAGTTGATACATTTTATGATTTTTGAAACAAATTTAATAAACAAATGCATGAATCAGGCATTTGTCGACAGAAAAATTCGTTTTTTTCAATGTCAACTTTTCAAATTGGGAACTACATTATAATTTCAGCAAAGTTCATAACTTTTTGATCAATTTTATAATTAAACTTAATAAACAAATGCATTATTGGGGCATCTGTCGACGGAAAAATTCTTTTTTTTCGATGTCAGTCTTTTTATTTTGGAACTTCATGATAATTTCAGCAGAATTCATAATAAGTTGATAAATTTCATGTTTTTTTTTTTAAATTGAAGAAACAAATGTCGATGGAAATTTTTTTTCTTTTTGATGTCAGTCTTTTTAATTGGGAACTTAATGAAGCTGCAGACTTATTAAAAGAATGTAATTAATGAGAAACTTAAACTGAAAGGACTGAGATAGAAGAAAAAAAACGTTTTCGTCGACAAATACCCAAATAATCCATAAGTTTATTGTATTTGTTTAAAACATCATAGAATTTATCAACTAAGTATGAGTGTTGAATGACAGATGCCCGAATAATGCATTTGTTTAATAAATTTGTTTTAAAAAAATATATAAAATTTATCAACTAATTATGAATTTTGCTGAAAATATCATGAAGTTCCAAATGAAAAACAATGACATAGAAAATAACGAATTTCTCTCTCGACAAATGCCTGAGTGATGCATTTGTTTACTAAATTTGTTCAAATAAATCATAAAATTTATCAAAAAATTATGAATGTTGCTGAAAATGTCATGAAGTTCCCAACTGAAAGGACTGGCATTGAACAAAAAAATTTCTGCCGACAAATCCCCGAATAATGCATTTGCTTATTAAATTTGTTTAAAAAATCATGAAATTATTCAATAAATTATATATTTTGCTAAAATCATCATGAAGTTCCTAATTTCAGAAAAAGTAACATAGAAAAAAATAAATTTTTCTGTCGAAAAATGCCTCATTAAAGCATTTGTTTATGAAATTTGTTTACAATATTAACAATCATAATCTCAAGAACAGAATTTCTTTATCTTTATATCGTTCTAATCCAAAGTTCTTCCAATAGAACTTGAAAAAATGTAAAATAATGGAAAATCGTAGAAAACATTCTTTCAACAAATAATTTGTTTATAAAAACATTTTTTTGTTCATAATATAATATTGGAACATCTTTAACTAATGTTACTCTATGAAACTTAGGCGATCTCAACAATTTTCCTGTTATTTGATACATCGAGTACTAATCTCTCATTAGCCTATGGACTTGTTAAAGCTCACAAAGATGACTACCCTCTACGACCAGTTATATCAACAATAGGTTCCCCAACTAGAAAATTGGAAGAATTATTGAGCCAAATTATTAAAAAATCAATACAAATCTCAAAAACATCAAATAAAAAGTCATGCTTTCTCAAAACTAATTGACAATGTAATAATACTTTTAGACCATATATTTGTCTCTTTTGATGCAATAGCTATGTTTCCAAATATCCCTTACGAAAGAGTCGAAATTTCCATACAAAAACGTTGAGATTTGATTAAAATTAATACCAAAATTAAAAAAAAAAACATTTTCTTGAAGCTATAAAATATGTTTTTCATTCAGTATATTTCAAATTTAATAATAATTTTTAGAAACAAAAGTTTGGAACTCCCATAGGATCTGTTTTATCTCCTACTTTAGCTGAAATTGTCATGGAGGATTTGGAGAATGAAGTTTTCCAAAAAAACCATTTTAATATTGATTTTTATGCAAGATATGTTGATGATCCAGTACTTAGTGTACATAAAAATAATTGTAACACTCTTCTTAATGCTTTCAATAGTATACATCCTAGATTACAATTTACTGTTGAGACTGAAACTGAAGGTAAATTAAAAGGTGTCTTCAGTTGTGTCAATGTTTCAAAAGTTATATTATGTGATTACTTAGTGTCGTCCGAACC
This sequence comes from Andricus curvator, assembly GCA_932195095.1. Lineage (NCBI taxonomy): Eukaryota > Metazoa > Arthropoda > Insecta > Hymenoptera > Cynipidae > Andricus > Andricus curvator. The sequence continues at coordinate 169,185 of CAKNYM010051130.1, read as the reverse complement.
AAGCCTCCTTCTACGCAGATGTAACCATAATAATATATAGGAATGGAAGTATTGGAGGAAAGGGAGATGGAAGGAAAATTACGAAGGATAAGTTTTTAAAAATTATTTAGTTGATTCATAAATATTGATACAAATTCGTTATCAATTTAATGATTTTTGATTTTCTGACTCAGTTTTGGCCCCTATTCGTGGCCGGAATATTATTATTAAAAATTAATTTAAAAACAAAATTTGTTTGCGGCTTGAAGAATGAAATTAAATAAGTTTCAATCCCTATCCGCGGTTGAAATTGCATTATGTTTAAACTGTAAAATTTACAAACATAGCAATTTTTGAAAAAATTACACATTATAATTAATTTAGGTCATTTAAACCGTTAAATGCATAAATTATAAAATGTATTGTCTAAGGCAGGACTGATTCATATAGCCTTACTGAAGAGTCCGATGAGTCAGTCCAGGACGAAACAAAAATAATCCAAAATTTAATTTAATTTAAAAAGAAAAATTATATTATTCTTAAAAATTGATTGCAGAACAAAAATAAATACTAACGACCCTAATGCCAATTGAAAAAATCTTCTTTACAGTCTTGATACTTGGGTCAATTAATAACGATATCTTTCGAAAAAACAGCAAAGATATCATCTAACTAAATTTTCTAGATTTGACTTTAATTAAAACTAATGAAAGACATATTATTACGGACTGGCATAGGAAAAAGATTTTTTCAGGTAGAACACTTAGTTTTCTTTCAAATAACTCTACTCAAAATAAAATAAGAATCAAATAATAATTTAATTTCAATTATGGACAAAGAATTAAATGAAGGCTATAAATTAACGAATGAATTTTTAAAGAAAAATCCTGATCTCCTGATAACATGTGCAGATAAAGGTAATATTACAATAGCAATTTTGAAAAGCGATTATAACAAAAAAATAATGACAATTCTTGAGGACACAGATAGTTTTGAAATAATTGAAAATAACCCTCTCAAAAAATTACAAAAAGCTACTTTTAAGATTTTAAATAAATTTACAGTGAATGGATATCTTGGGAACATAAATAAAAGTGACATAGATATTGTAAATTCAGTTCTCTCCTTATCTTATGGTCTGATTAAAGCACACAAAGTTGATTATCCATTAGGACCGGTAATATCAACAATAGATTCTCCGACAAGAAAATTAGAAGAATCACTCAGTAACACCATTAAAAAATGAATTACAATTTCAAATAACACAGTAAAAAATAGTACAGCATTTATTGAACTCATTGAAGGAGTTACAATTCCTCATGATTACATCCTAGCTTCTTTTGATGTGATTGCTATGTTCCCGAACATTCCTTTAGATAAAGTTAAAGAATCGATTGAAAAAAGATGGGAATACATAAAGATACACACTAAAATTCCATTTAAAAAGTTCATTGAAGCAATCGATTTTGTTTTTCATTCGATTTATTTTCAATTTGATGGCAAATTTTATAAACAAAAATTTGGAACACCAATAGGATCTGTTCTCTCACCTATTTTGGCAGAAATAGTCATGGAAGATTTAGGAAATACAGTTTTCAAAAAACTGGAAAATTTAGTTAACGACAAATTAGAAAAAGTAGGATTTCAATGCCTTTTTTATGCGAGATATGTTGATGATTCTGTTCTGTGTGTAGATGCAAGTAAAATCAATATACTTTTAGATGCCTTCAATAGTATACATCCTCGATTACAATTCACTTTAGAATTAGAAAAAGAAAATAAGTTGAATTTTTTAGATTTAACTCTGATTAAAACAGAGGATGGTAGAATTATAGCGGATTGGTACAGAAAACCATCATTTTCAGGATGAACTTTGAGCTTCTTGTCAAATCACCCAGTACAAATGAAAATTGTGATTATTAAAAATATGGCTGATAGGGCTATACAATTATCACATCAAAGTTTCCATAAAAAAAATATTGATGTATGCAAACAGATCCTTTTTTTGAACCATTATCCACCCTTGTTCATTGAAAAACATATAAATAACAGAATTCATCAGATTAATCAGAAAGAGAACGTTTTAATTAACACTGAGACAAGAGAATTTGATAGATATAACACGGTTGTTTTACCTTATTTTGATAAAATTTAAAAATCCTTGAGATCTTTACTAGGAAAAATGGGATTACATACAATATATCTAATTCCATTCAAAAGTAACAGAACCGTTAAATTGGCAAAAGATGTACGTGACAAACGTGAATGGTATGGTGTAAGAATACTATATAATGAAAGGAACCAAAGAAAAAGGGAATTCATGGAAATGTTATACATAAAGAGAGAGGGCAATAATGCAATCAACTTAAAAAGAGACCTTTCAAGGTATAACAAAGCCTTTGATAGTTTTATAGAATTTTTATAAGAATCTTTTGAAATTTTTGTATTTTAATGTTCTGTTCATTGGCAATTAATACTAGTATTAAAGTGCATAACAGATTTCCGAAATATTAAGGATTGACACTTATACCGAAAATACATACTATTACTAATATTAAGCCTAAGTTAGAAATATGTGTTCGTAGTATCCGATAAAATAATACCCTGATAAGGAGATCTAAAGTGATCTCGAAACATGTTGGTCCCAAAAGTAGTATAAAAAAGACGGAAAAAGAGAAAGGAACAATGTAAACAAATTCTTTTTCTTAACCATTACCCTTTTGAATTCATTGAAAAACATGCGCATAACAGAATAAAATATATAAAAAACAAGAACAATTATCAAAATAAAATGAACAGAGAAGATTACGATACATTTAATACTGTTGTTCTTCCATATTTTGGTAAAATCTCGAAGATTTTGAAATCAATGTTGGGAAAATTAGGTTTACATACTATTTATAGAGTTCCTTTTAGGAGCAATGTGATTGTAAAATTAGGAAAATATAGACAAAAAATGTGTTATTTACAAAATTAATTGTGAAGATTGCAATGCTGTTTATATAGGGCAGACAAAAAGGGATCTTAGACTTAGGAAAAATAAACATGAAAATAATTTTCACAGAAGTCCTAGATATCACTCAGTCCTTTCAAAACATAAGGTTACACATGGTCATGACTTTAATTGGAATAATATTAAAATTCTTTATCCTGAAAGAAATCAGAAAAAGAGATAATTCATGGAGATGTTATTTATAAAGAGAGAAGATAACAAGGCTATCAATTTAAAAAAGGACCTCTCAAGATATAATAAAGTATGGGATAGAGTAATTAATTGGTTAAAGTAATTTTCTTTGACTAGATAATAGAAACATTTTCTTTTCTATTAAACAATCAATTTCTCAAAAAATAATTTAGATTATATTGAACTTAATTAATTTTTAATTAATATTTTCTTTACAGGTTATATTAATGTCTCATACCTTTAGTTATTCATTATGAATAATCCCTGATGAGGAGGTTTAAATTGACCTCGAAACATGTTGGTCCCCCTCTAGTATAGAAAGGACGGAGAAAGGAAAAAGTGAGAGGTTGGTTTTTGGTTAACCTTTTCCCTTTTTCTCCCTCTTTTTTCCATTATTTTATTCTTGTCTCTAATGATCCAAAAAGTGAGGTTGTTTTGGAATTTTATTTTTTTTAATTATGAATATTTTTCCTGCTTAATTTGCAAAAATTATTCGTAATGAAATGAAATTCTTTTCAATCTTAATTTAAAAAAAATCCATTTTTTTGATCGTATTTGTTTATTTATAAAAAAATGAAAAGCCTCATTTAAAAATCAGGCTGCACAACTTTTTTAGAAATCTTATCAGCTTTTTTTCAAGTTTTTTTTCGTCCAAATCGGTCAATGTTTGTGGGCTGTACGTTATTTTGAACCAAAAAAGTCATTTTTTTCCCACTGTGCGACGCGTCCCCGAAATACTTTTTGAATAAAAGTTCCAAAAATCGTGTTTGCGTAGACTGATTTCTCCCATTTTATTTTAGAGCTTAATGCCTAAAAGCACAATTGAACTAACCAAAATTATGAAAAAATAAGAATAAAAAAGAACCTTTTATCGTTAATAAGTGCCGAGTTATGACTCTTTGAATAAACCCGATTTAAAAAAAAAGAGGCTAAAAATAAAATTTTGAAGTTTGCATCTGTACTTTAAAATCTATTCATTTCACGAAAAAATATTTCATGAATATATATTTTTCGGCAAAAAAACTTTGACATTTTTCAGAAAGTCGTCTTCGAAGTTATAAAAAAGGAAAAAAGTGATAAAAAAAGTTCCTTTCGGGGTATAAAGTCTTATCCACTTCAAAGGAGCTTTGTGATATATACTGTTTAAAGGAAAAGTTACAACAGTCAAGACATCTGATATGCGTTTTTTTTTTAACTTTTTATTGCGAGGTCCTGATGAAAAGTCCAAATTTGCCAGACATGACTACGACGCGTCCCCGAAATACCTTTTGAATAAAAGTTGAAAAAATCGTATTTGGGTAGACTGATCCATCCCATTTCATTCTAGAGCATAATGCCTAATATCAAAATTACACTAAAGAAAATTATGTAAAAATTAAGATAAAAAAGAAACTTTTATCGGTAATAGGTGCCGAGTTATGACTTTTCGAAGAAACCCGATTTTTTTTTTAAATAGGCTGAAAATCAAATTATGAAGTTTGTGTCTGTACTTTGGAATGTATTAATTTTACCAAAAAAATATTTCATGAATATATATTCTTCGGCAGAAAAACTTTGATATTTTTCAGAAAGTCTTCTTCGAAGTCATAAAAGAGGAAGAAAGATTTTTAAAAAGTTCCTCTCGAGGTATAAAGTCTTATCCGCTTCAAAGGAGCATTCTGATAAATCCTATATAAAGGAAAATGTACAACAGTCAAGGCAACTGGTACTGCGTTTTTTTGCTCAAACGTCTTATTGCGAGGTCCTGATGAAAATTCCAAATTTGCTAGACATGACTACGACGCGTCCCCGAGATACTTTTTGAATAAAAGTTCCAAAAATCGTGTTTGCGTAGACTGAACCGTCCCATTCTATTTTAAAGCATAATGCCTCATAGTGAAATTAAACTAAACAAAATTATGAAAAAATTAGGATAATATTAATAATATTAATAAAATTAATAGGTGTTGAATTATGACTCTTCGTAAAAACCCGATTTTTTTTAAAAAAGAGGCTAAAAATCAAATTTTGAAGTTTGTATCCGTACTTTGGAATCTATTAATTTTACGAACAAATATTTTATGATATTCCATATTCTTCAGCAACAAAATTTTGATATTTTTCAGAAAGTCTTCTTCGAAATTATAAAAGAGGAAACAAGATTTTCAAAAAATATCATTTTGGGGTATAGAATCTTATCCGCTTCAAAGGAGCTTTGTGATATATCATGTTCAAAGGGAAAGGGACAACAGTCCAGGCAGCTGGTACTGCCTTTTTTGGTTCTGATAAAGTGGTCCTGATAAAAATTCTAAATTTGCCAGACATGACTACGACGCGTCCCCGAAATACCTTTTGAATAAAAGTTGAAAAAATCGTATTTGGGTAGACTGATCCATCCCATTTCATTTTAGAGCATAATACCTCATAGCAGAATTAAACTAAATAAAATTATGAAAAAATTAGGATAAAAATGAACCTTTTATCGTTAATAGGTACCGAGTTATGACTTTTAGAAGAAAGATGATTTTTTTCAAAGAAGAGGCTGAAAATCAAATTTTTTAGTTGGTATCTGTACTTTGGAATCTATTAATTTCACGAAAAAATATTTCGTGATATTTCATATTCTGCAGCAAAATTTTTTGGATATTTTGCAGAAAGTCTTCTTCGAAATCATGAAAGAGGAAAGAAGATTTTCAAAAAATTTTGTTTTGGGGTACAGAGTTTGATCCGCTTCAAAGGAGCTTTGTGGTATATCCTGTTTAAAGTGAAAGGGACAACAGTCCAGGCACCTGGTACTGCGTTTTTTTGTTCAGATAAAGTGGTCCTAATGAAAATTCTAAATTTCCTAGACATGACTACGACGCGTCCCCGAAATACTTTTTGAATAAAAGTTCCAAAAATCGTGTTTGCGTGGACTGAGCTGTCCCATTTCATTTTAGAGCATAATGCCTCATAGCAAAATTAAACTAAAAAAAATTATGAAAAAATTAGGATCAAAGAGAACCTTTTATTGTTAATAGGTGACGAGTTATGACTTTTCAAAGAAACCCAATTTTTTCAAAGAAGAGGCTGAAAATCAAATTTTGAAGTTTGTATCTGTACTTTGAAATCTATCAATTTTAAGAAAAAATATTTCATGAATAGCTATTCTTCGGAAGAAAACTTTGATGTTTTTCAGAAAGTCGTCTTCGAAGTTACAAAAAAGGAAAAAAAAGATAAAAAAAGTTCCCTTTGGGGTATAGAAAGTCTTATCCGCTTCAAAGGAGCTTTGTGATATATCCTGTTTAAAGGAAAAGTTACAACAGTCAAGGTATCGGATAATGCGTTTTTTTCTCGAACGTCTTATTGCGAGGTCCTGGTGAAAATTCCAAATTCGCTAGACATGACTACGACGCGTCCCCGAAATACCTTTTAAATGAAATTTAAAAAAATCGTATTTGGGTAGACTGATCCATCCCATTTCATTTCAGAGCATAATGCCTCATATCAAAATTAAACTAAAGAAAATTATGAAAAAATTAGGATAAAAAAGAGCTTTTTATCGTTAATAGGTGTCGAGTTATGACTTTTCAAAGAAAACCGATTTTTTTCAAAGAAGAGGCTGAAAATCAAATTTTGAAGTTGCTATTTGTACTTTCAAATCTATTCATTTCACGAAAAAATATTTCATGAATATATATATTCTTCGGCAGAAAAACTTTGATATTTTTCGGAAAGTCTTCTTCGAAGTCATAAAAGAGGAAGAAAGATTTTTAAAAAGTTCCTCTCGGGGTATAAAGTCTTATCCGCTTCAAAGAAGCTTTGTGATATATCCTGTTTAAAGGAAAAGGGACAACAGTCGAGGCATCTGACACTGCTTTTCTTTGCTCGGATGTCTTATTACGAGGTCCTGATGAAAATTCCAAATTGGCTAGACATGACTACGACGCGTCCCCGAGATACCTTTTGAATAATAGGTGCCGAGTTATGACTTTTCGAAGAAACACGATTTTTTCAAAGAAGAGGCTGAAAATCAAATTTTGAAGTTTTTATCTGTACTTTGGAATCTATCAATTTCACGAAAAAAAATTTCATGAATATATATTCTTCAGCAGAAAAACTGTGTCGTCTTCGAAGTTATATAAAAAAAAAAGTGATAAAAAAAAGCTCCTTTTGGGGTATAGAATCTTATCCGCTTCAAAGGAGCTTTGTGATATATCGTGTTTAAAGGGAAAGGGCCAACAGTCCGGGCACCGGTTTCTCCGTGTTTTTGTTCTGATAAAGTCGTCCTGATAAAAATTCTAAATTTGCTAGAAATGACTACGACGCGTCCCCGAGATACTTTTTGAAGAAAAGTTCCAAAAATCGTGTTTGCGTAGACTGACCCGTCCCATTTTATTTTAGAGCATAATACGTAATGAAAAAATTACACTAAACAAAATTATGAAAAAATTAGAATAAAAAATAACCTTTTATCTAGAATAGGTGCCGAGTTATGACTTTTCAAAGAAACACGATTTTTTTCAAAAAAGAGGCTGAAAATCAAATTTTGCAGTTTTTATCTGTACTTTTGAATCTATTAATTTCACGGAAAAATATTTCATATTTTTCAGCAACAAAATTTCGTTATTTTTCTGAATGTCTTCTTCGAAGTCATAAAAGAGGAAGAAAGATTTTTAAAAAAGTTTCTCTCGGGGTATAAAGTCTTATCCGCTTCAAAGGAGCTTTGTGATATATCCTGTTTAGAGGGAAAGGGACAATAGTCCAGGCACCTGGTGCTGCCTTTTTTTGTTCTGATAAAGTGGTCCTGATAAAAATTCTAAATTTGCTAGACATGACTACGACGCGTCCCTGAAATACTTTTTGAATAAAAGTTTAAAAAATCGTATTTGCGTGGACTGAGCTGTCCCTTTTTATTTTAGAGCATAATGCCTCATAGCAAAATTGAACTAAAAAAAATTATGAAAAAATTAGGATAAAAAAGAACTTTTCATCCTTAATAGGTGCCAAGTATGACTCTTCGAAGAAATCCGATTTTTTTCCAAAATAAAGGCTCAAAATCAAATTTTGAAGTGTGTATCTGTACTTTGGAATCTATTAATTTTACAAAAAAATATTGTTAATGTTAATTAAAGTAGACGCAAATTCCAGTAATTTATCTTTTTAAGTTGAAAATTCAACTATTTGGTTGAAAATTCATATACTTTTCTGGTAGAATATATTCTTCATAAACATATTCAGAGTTTGGGTATTTTTCAAGGAATAGGCACAATTTGTTTACGGAGTCAACTAAGAATATCTTTCCGATAACTCTTTTCTATAATGATTTGCAAATTTTCAAGAATAATTAATTATTTAAAGAATTTTCATAAACAAATTAAGCGCCCGGTCATTTTTCAACGAATAGGAACAATTAGTTTAGGGAATCAAGAAAGAATGTATTCCCAATAAATATTTTCTACGATACTTTGCAAGTATAAAATAATTATTAATTATTTTCACAATTTTTCTAAAAATATTCAGAGTTTGTCTATTTTTCAAGGAATAGGCAGAATTTGTTTACGGAGTCAACTAGAAATGTCTTTTCGATAACTATTTTATATGCTTCTTTGTAAATTTACAAGAATTATTATTTGTAATATCATTATTTTTAACGAATTGGCTCAATTGGTTTACAGACCCAAAAAGAATGTATTAAAAATAAGTCTTTCCTATGTTACTTTGCAAATTTACAATAATTGTTGATTACTTTAACAATTTTCATACACATATTCAGAGTTTGGCTGTTTTTCAACAAATAGGCTGACTTTGTTTACGAATTCAACTAAGAATATCTTTTCGGTGACTGTTATTTATGTTGCTTTCTAAAATTACACTAATTTTCAATTATTTAAACAATTTTAATTTAAAAACTGAGAGTTTGGTTATTTTTTAACAAATAGGCTCCATTTTTTATAGAATTAAGTAAGAATATCTTTGCAGTGATTTTTTGCTATAATGCTCTGAAAATTTCAAAGAATGAATAATTATTTAAACAATTTTGATAAATAAATCAAGAGTTTGGCTATTTTTTTAAAAAGTAGGCTCAATTTGTTTACGGACTCAATAAAGAATGTTTTTCAAATACCTCTTTCCTATGATACTTTGAAAATTTACAATAATTATTAATTATTTAAACAATTTTCATGAACACATTCAGACCAATTTGTTTGCGGAGTCAACTAAGATTATATTTCCGGCGACTCCTTACTATGTTTTGTAAATTTACAAGAATTATTAATTATTTAAACAATTTCGATTACAAAATTTAGAGTCTGGCTATTTTTCAACGAATAGGCTCAATTTTTTACAGAATTATTTATGCTGCATCGTGAGATGGTATCCATGCGAAGCCGTGTAAAAATCAAAATTATTGGAGTAAAAATTAATTTCATGGTATTTTATTGAAATTCATTTACAAATAAAATAAATACATGTAAAGAAATTGGTCGCGCGCGGAGCGCGCGTATAAGGCTCTAGTTTGGTTGAAAATTCATATACTTTACTGAAAATTTATCTTTCTTGGTAGAAAATTAATCTTCTTGGCTGAAGATTCAACTATTTAATTAAAAATTTACCTTTTTAGTTAAAAAATCGACTTTTCAGTTGAAAATTGATCTTTTTTAGTTGAAAATTCAACTATTTCGTTAAGAATTAATGTACTTTTTCAAATTCGTTTTTAAAATATTTTTGTCCTATTTCGCTGAAAATTCAACGACTTTACTGAAAATTCCGAGGAAAATTCGAGTATTTTGTTAAAAATTTGTCTTTTTAGTAGAAAATTAATCTTCTTGGTTGAAAATTCAACTATTTGGTTGAAAATTTATCTTTTCACGTTAAAAATTCATAATTTTAGTTAAAAGTTCATCATTTTGGTTGCAAATTTAACTTTTTTATTGAAAATTCATTTTTATTTTCGGTTGAAAATCAATTTTGCAAATTGAAAATTCAACTATTTGGTTGAAAATTCATACACTTTACTAAAAATTTATATTTCTTAGTAGAAAATTAATCTTCTTGGCTGAAGATTCAACTATTTAATTAAAAATTTATCTTTTTAGTTAAAAATTCAACTTTTCGGTTGAAAATTGATCTTTTTTAGTTGAAAATTCAACTATTTCGTGAAAAATTAATGTATTGAAAATTCCGAGGAAAATGTTGAGTATTTTGTTAAAAATTTGTCTTTTTAGTAGAAAATGTAACTTTTTTATTGAAAATTAATTTTTATTTTTGGTTGAAAATTAATTTTTTGAATTGAAAATTCAACTATTTGGTTGAAAATTCATATACTTTACTAAATTTTTTTTTTGTAGAATATTAATATTCTTGGCTAAAAATTAAACTATTTTATTGAAAATTCATTTTTTTTTGTTAAAAATTTATTTTTTGGTAGAAAATTTATCTTTTTAAGCTAAAATTTCAACTTTTTGTTGAAAATTCAACGATTTGTTTGAAAATGCATGGGGCATAATTTCTGAAGTGTACCTACCTCGAAAATGAAAGTTGTCCGATCGGGCTGAAAATTGGCCCAATTGTAGTCCTATTAGATAGTACTCTTCACGCCAAAAATTAATTAATTTTGATAATTATTTATCAAAGTGGAGGGGGTACAATTTTTGGGGTTTTCAAGCAAAGCCTTAGTTTCAAACGTTTGTAACTTTTGTCCTATTGCCTCAAACAAAATTTCACCTCAAATATTTTTGATAGATTTTTTCACAAACTTTCTGGTGGTGATAACGATTTTTGGAAAAAGTCCAAATTTGACCCGAATTTTTGAAAATCAAAAAAAAATTTGACTTTTTTTTAAATACGGGCACTTTTTTTTTTCTTCAAAATATTTTTAAAAGAAAGC
>CAKNYM010051130.1:128611-153173 GCA_932195095.1 Andricus curvator | reverse complement strand
ATTAAAACTTGTTCTACTTTGTAGAAAATTCAACAATTTCGTTAAAAAGTTATTTTTTGGTTGAAATTTCGTCTTTTGGGTTGAAAATTCAACTAATTTGGTAGAAAATTCATTTCTGTTGTTAAAAATTTAACTATATTCAAAACTAACAAGTTTTGAAAATCAAAACTTAATTTTAAACTGGAAAATATTTTGAAAAATAAAAAAATTAAATTTAGATTTTTGAAGGTTTAGAAATAAAATTTTGAATCTTTGCAAGGATCTTTAACGGTTTTAAGAAAATAAAAATAGATTCTTAATTTTTCCGGGAAAATTTTTAGTGATTTTTTATTTTGAAAAATTAATTTCGAGTAATTTGTTGAAAATTTGTCTTTTTAGTAGAAAATTAATCTTCTTGGTTGAAAATTTAACTATGTGGTTAAAAATATATCTTTTCTAGTTAAAAATTCAACTCTTTGGCTGAAAATTTATTTTTTCTAGTTGGAAATTCATAATTTTAGTAAAAAGTTCATCAGTTTGGTTGCAAATTTAACTTTTTTATTGAAAATTCGTTTTTTTTTTCGGTTGAAAATCAATTTCTTAAATTGAAAATTTATCTTTTTTAGTTTACAATTCAACTATTTGGTTGAAAATTCATATAAGTTTTTGAAAATTGGTCTTTTTTGGTAGAAGATTAATTTTTTTGATTGAAAATTCAACTATTTGTTTGATAATTTATCTCTTTTAGTTAAAAATTCAACTTTTTAGTTGAAAATTCAACTATTTCGTTAAAAATTAATCTATTTTTCCAAACTAAAATGATGTTTTAGTTTGAAAAATTGATTTCAAGAGAATATTTAAAAAGATTTGAAACAAACTTTTTTGAATAATAAAATGAATGGAGAATTAATAAATTTCGAAAATAATCGAGCAAATAAAAAATTTATTCAGAAGTTTTGAAAAGATTCCATAATAATTAAACGTTCTTATTCAATTCCAAATCCTATTCAAATATTGTTTCAATCTAAAATATTTAATATTTATTTGAAATTTTTTAATTGAGGATGAGATTTTTTTAAATATTTAGTAATATTTTACTTATTAATTTAAAATGAGCAATTATAAATCAAATATTAAAAACTAAACAATTTTGAGCTGAACTATTTAAAATAGAAAACCTTGAATTGTTAATATTTCAGAGTGTTAAAATTAAACTTTGAACGTTACAATTTTAATTGTGCTATTTAACAATTTTTTAATAAATGAGAGTCAAGTTATTTAATTTTAATGCATTAATAACAATTGAACAATTATCAATTTGGAAAAAATTTGAGTTAGTTTAAGAGATATTTACAAGTTTTGAAAATCAAAACTTAATTTAAAACTGGAAAATATTTTGAGAAATAAAAAAACTAAATTTAGATTTTTGAAGGTTTCGAAATAAAATTTTGAAGCTTTTCAAGGATCTTTAATGTTTTTAAGAAAATAAAAATAGATTTTTAATTTTTCCGGAAAATTTTAAATGATTTTTTAGTTTGAAAAATTAATTTTAAGAAAATATTTAAAAATATTTGAAACAAAATTTTTTGATTAATAAGTAATTCAACGACTTTATGGAAAATTCCGAGGAAAATTCGAGTATTTTGTAAAAATTTGTCTTTTTAGTAGAAAATTAATCTTCTTGGTTGAAAATTCAACTATTTGGTTAAAAAATTTTCTTTTCTAATTCAAAATTCAACTATTTGGCAATTTATCTTTTCTAGTTGATAATTCATAATTTTATTAAAAAGTTCATCAGTTTGGTTGCAAATTAAACTTTTTTATTGAAACTTCGTTTTTATTTTCGGTTGAAAATGAATTTTTTTAATTGAAAATTTATCTTTTTCAGTTGAAAATGCAACTATTTGGTTGAAAATTCATATTTTTTTTTAAATTTGTCTTTTTTGGTAGAAGATCAATCTTTTTAGTTATAAATTCCACTATTTCGTTAAAAATTAATCTATTTTTCCAAACTAAAATGATTTTTCAGTTTGCAAAATTAATTTTAAGAGAATATTCAAAAATATTTAAAACCAAATTTTTGTATTAATAAATAACAATGGAACAATTATCAATTTGGAAAATAATCGAGCAAATTTGAAATATATTCAGAAGTTTTGAAAAGATTCCAAAATAATTTAAAACGTGCAAAGATTTCAAACAATTTAATACACAATGTAGATTTTTGAAAATTCCTAACACAAAATTTATAATCTTTTCAAACAATTTAAAAGGTTTTAAATAAATAAAAAATTTGTATAAAAATTCCTAGAAAAACTAAGAATAACAATAATTTTGTCAAAAAGAAATCTGGATGATTTTAAGGTATTTTTTTTACTTTTGCAGGATTTCTAAAAAAATTGTAGAAAAATTCGAGTCGCAAGATAATAATATTATTATTAGATTCCTGGAGATTTTTGAAATTCTTTAAAAAAAAAAAAAATTTTGAGATAATATTTAAAAGACTTCAAAACAAATTTTAATGTAAAAAATAATGTTTCTAGCTTAAAATTGCTTAAAATGATATAATTTCGAAAATTTATAAATCAAAAGTATAAAAGTTACAATTTTGCAGTTTAGCGGCTTTAAATTAAAAAAATTTTCAGTTGCAATTTTAATTGTTCTATTTAAAATTTTTTAAATAAATGTGAGTGAAATTATTGAATTTTGATGCATAAATAACAATTGAACAATTATCAATTTGTAAAATTTTTGAGTTACTTTAAGAGATATTACAAGTTTTAAGAAAATCAAATCTTAATTTAAAACTAGAAAATATTTTGAAAAATAAAAAAACTAAATTTAGATTCCTGAGGGATTCGAAATAAAATTTTGAAGCTTTTCAAGCATCTTTAAAGGTTTTAAGAAAATAAAAATAAATTCTTAATTTTATTGGGAAAATTAAAAATGATTTTTTAGTTTAAAAAAATAATTTTAAGAGAATATTTAAAAATATTCAAAACAAACTTTTTGTGATTAATAAATGAAAATTGAACAATTATCAATTTGGAAAATAATCGAGCAAATTCAAAATATATTCAGAAGTTTTAAAAAGATTCCAAAATAATTTTTTTTTAAATAATAATAATGAATGATGTTTTAAATGAATAAAAAATTTGTATTAGAATTCCTAGAAAAACTAAGAATAATTTTGTCAAATAATATCATTATTAGATTCCTGAAGATTTTTTATATTATTTTTTTTTAAACTTTCTAAGAGAATATTTAAAAAGACTTCAAACAAATTTTAATGTTAAAAATAATGTTTCTAGCTTAAAATTGCTCAAAATGATATAATTTTGGAAATTTATAAATCCAAATTAAAGTTAAAATTTTGCAGTTTAACGGCTTTTAATTCAAAAATTTTCAGTTGAAAAGTGTTAAAAGCTTCCATTTTATACGCGTAAATTACTGAACGTTCGAATGAACAGTTTTTTAAGCTTTAATTTTAAAAGTTTAAAATTCAAAAGTATTTTGAATAACAATTGTTCAATTTTGATCTTCAGTCAAAAAGTTGTTTCTTTTTCGAACTTGGATGACAAATATTGAGAATATTGCAATTACATAATTTTAAGTGACATATATGGTGTCCAATCGATTGCTATATATTAAAAAAAAAAATCTAAAGTGTTTTGTTTCTTCAATAACGATTATTCATCATTGTCTTTTAATATTCCATCATCTCTTCAAAGTTTAGACATAAAAGCTGCGATCATGCAGACATGATCGCATCTTAATTAAAAATTATCTCATTACAATATTCTAAATGTTTGTCATCCTAGGTCGAAAAAGAACTAATTTTTGGTTACAAAAAAATGTAAATTCCTGTAGATTCTTGCAGTCGATATTTCTTGTCAATTATTGTAGAAAATTAAAACTACAATAAAATACAACAATTTACATAAAAATACAAAAAAGTACAAAATTCGTCTCAATAATAGAAAAAAGTTGTACTTTCCTGTAATTTTAGTTGTAATTTATTCTATTTATTTATAGATTCCTGTGAAAATAGTTTTAGTTTTTTTTTTTGTAAAAATGTTTCCACCAGGGAGGAAACGAAGAAAATACTCTTAATAAAACGCAATAATTAAAAAAATTATTTTTCCAAACAAAAGCCTATAATATTCCAGGGACAGGATATCTTCAACTTTTTGCCAGATGAAAACAGATTTTTCAAAACCTCTTCAATGTGGTTAAAAAACCATCCAATTTTGCGATAAAGGTGAGGTGAATTGAAGCCCTCTTTTGTATGCAGAATAAGGATCATTGAATTGTGCATTGAAAAAACGTTCGTGTTGAAATGAAATCGTTTTTTTTCAGCCACAAAGAACCATTCAAACATGAAACCACAACAAGGATAAGTGGTGATCCATTCTACTCGTTTTTACAATAATTATCATCACTTACTCATAGCGCAAAATGCTCAACATTCACGGTAATGGTAATAGAGGCTCGATTGTAATTGTGCATGTATAGAGCATTTCCATTCAATGACCTCTTCCCCTCGTTATCGATCACTCGTGTACAATTCTGCGGTCCTGATGAATAAACTATACGAGTGCAGTTTCACCAAAAAAATTTTATCGTTTGATTCATCATAAAAATATGATTTTAATTCGTCTCGTAATTAATTTATAGATTTATTTACAAGGGGGGTTAGGTTGGTGTCCGGCACCGATTTTTTTGTTACTTTGCAGGTAAAAAGAGGACCCCAGACTATGAAAGAAAAAAAAATTTGGGCGAACCTTCACATTTAGGGGTTGAAATCACCCCTGCTATATTTCTGAGTCTTTTGGTGTTTTAAAAGGTAACATTGTGTTTTATTTATTGTTTTTACACAAAATTGTTCTAATTGATTAATTAATTTCATAAATTGATTAATTAATAATTGATTACAATATTAGCGTCAGTTGTAAAAACACTTACCCCATAGAGTATCATAATTTAAAAAATCTACCCTTAGAATTCTTCGCCATATGACGTATAGTTTGGACAATCAATAATAATATAACTGATTTTTTGTTAACGATGGCACTTGTTCTTATATTAATAAACCCTTGTTATGTAAAAACCACCCCTAAAAAACTTTCTATGTTTTGTTTAGCATGCAATTTTAATGATGATACATATAACAGAACTGTTTGAAGAATTTTTATTCAGGTTCAGGCATGTACATATTTCCGTTGAAAATTGCTCAAGGCTTTCGACTTACAATATATCTTCTACGAAATAAAAAATAAATTTACCAAAAATGAATGAAAAGAACAAACAAAATATTGTATTTAACAAGTTGGGTGTGTGATATGATAAAGGCATTATCATTTTGGCATTCGTAATAACTGAGCATATATAAAATTATCAGGCATGTATATGAACCATTATCAAGCATGTACACTGAAAAAAAAATTTACTTGATTCAAGGAAATGCGTTTCTTTGGTTTTTTTTTCTTTCGACCAAGGAATCGTTTACTTCAGTTAAGTTAATATTGTTTAGATGCAAAAGATTCATGCATTAATTCAAGGAAATGATTTCTTTGGTGAAATTTCTTTAATATAAGTAAATATTTCTTCGCATTGAATGCGAAAAATATCAAGTCAAAGAAATGATTTCCTAGACGGTAGGAACCTAGGTTTATTGAATACGTTTGAGGCGCCTAAAGAACTCCTTCTTTAGTCCAATGAAATCGATTCCTTGAAAGGGATAAATATGTTTCAGAATCGAATAATTCATACATCATTGGAGCAATTAGTTAATTTTTTTTGAGTCAAGCAAATATTCACTCAAGATAAATGAATTTTTATTCAATTGAAGAAATATTTATTCCATGCTAAGAACTGTCAAAATCATAATAATAAAACAGTTATCTAAATTTAAAAAATATTCTTTCACGATAAATCGATATTCGTTCAATTGAAAAAAAAAATTATTTAACACTATAAGTTGATATAATTGTTGCAACGAAATAATGACTTAAATTGAAGAAATACTTATTCAAGATAAATGAATATTCATTCAGTTAAACAAATATTTATTGCATTCTAACAATTATCATAATCAACACAATAATAAAATTGTTTGAATGTAAAAAATATTCTTTCAATACAAATGTATATTCATTAAATTGAAATATTTATTGCAAGCTAAAAGTTGATATAATAATTGCAACGAAATAATTACTTAAATTGAAGAAATATTAATTGAAGATAAATGAATATTCATTCAATTAAATAAATATTTATTGCATTCTAACAATTATTGTAATCAACACAATGCAAACATTATTCAAATGTAAAAAATATTCTTTTAATACAAATGTATATTCATGAAACTGAAGAAAAATATTTATTCCATGCCAGAAGTCGACATAATCATCGCAATGAAATAATTATTTTTGTTTAAAAAATATTTAAAAAAATAAAACGTTGATTCATTCAAAAGGAAGAAAACTTCGTTTGAATAAGTAATTTTCTATTAATCAATTTTACAGAAAAAATAATTATCCAATTCCTATACCTCACCGACATTTTGTTGCCAACTCTTGTCAACTGGAAATAAGACAAGTTGAACTTTGGAAAATTAAATAATAGCCAGTACGGGACGTTTATCTTGCCCTAAATCTTTATGTTCAATTGAAGATTTAAGACAATTTTAAAAATTATAAAAAATATTTAAATATAGCTTTTAGTAAAAATTGTTATCACAGAAAATTTAAGTTTGCATTTTAAGTTCAGTTACAAGAAATTAAATCTTTCTCACGAATAAGATTAACAAGGTATTGTGTTTGAATACATATTTATTTCTTCATTTGAAGGAAATGTTTTATTTGCTTACTAGAATTAAATTATTCATAACGAATAAACATTTATTCCAACGAAGTAATTATTTTTTCAAATCAAGTATTCAATAATTTGGCATAATTTGTTTCAATTAAATACTTCAACGGATCAAAGAAATATGTTGTTAAATTCAATATCCATGTTTTTGATTTGAAAAAATATTTCTTTGGCATTTATGGTGAGCGTTAAATACGGCTTTCCGCCTTATAATTTCCATGTTGCGACAGCGTCGTGGTCATCGTTGTGGATTTGACACTCGACGGACCCAAGTTCGATTCCTGCTGGAGGTGGATTTTTCATCAAATTTTTCTGTTTCAGGTTCATCAAGATTGTAAAATATATTCTTGATGCGTTGTTTAAATGAAATATGTATAATAATAACAATGTTAATTATAATTTAAGCTGAAAGAATCCATTTGTTTATTTAGGAAAATATGTACTACAGTTAAAGTACGAACTACTTCATTGCACTCGCGCATGGTTTAGGCCAAATTATTATTGAAGCTTTCGTATTAAAGAAGTTGAATTTTCAACGTTAAAATTTGTGAATTGTTTAATTTTCAACCGATTTAGAATCGTATTGTAAAATAATTATTATACCATTTTTAACACTCGAACTACAGTTCAATTTTAAAAATCATTAATCAATTTATATTAACAGTTGATCAACTTAAAACGTTTGTATAAACAATTTTAAATTTCAAACGCTTCTAATTTTTTATTTATTTTATTTCAGAATATCCAAACTAGAAAATTCCCCAATTATAAAATTCCCGAATTTAGACAAATGAAATTTTTTTTCATGAATATTATTTATTTATTAAAAATACAATAATCAAATATTTCTATCAGAAAAAAATTGTGATGTTTAAAGTTTCTGAAATTACTGCTTGAATCTTAAATAAAAATTATTGAAAAAATATATTTTTGGATGAAAATTTTTGGACGACTGAAAAATCCTAAAAAATAAAATTCATGACTCTGTCAAATTCCCGAATTGGGAATTTCCCGAATAATAAAATTTTCGAATATGTAATAAACTTCGCGAATGGGAAAATTCCCGAATTATAAAATATCCGAACTGGAAAATTCCTGAACTATAAAAATCTCGAAAGAATGGAAAGAAATTATTTTTCAATAAATATTATTTATTAAAAATACAATCGTCAAATATTTCGATGACAAAAAATATATTCGTTCTTGATGAAAGTTTCTAAAATTATTGTTTGAATTGAAAATAACAATTATTGAAAAAATATATTTTTGGATGAAAATTTTTGGACGACAGAAAAATCTTAAAAAGTAAAATTCATGACTCTGTCAAATTCCCAAATAATAAATTGTTCGATTATGGAATTAAATTCCCGAATTGGAAATTTCCCAAATAATGAAATTCCCGAATAAAAAAGTCCCGAACAGTTCATGATATTACTGAAATGGAAAATTCCCGACAGTTTATAATATTACCGAATTTTAAAATTCCCGATAGAAAATTGCTGAATTATAAAATATCCGAATTGGAAAATTCTTGAATTATAAAACTCCCGAAACAATAAAAATAATTGTTCTTTAATCAATATTATTTATTTATTAAAAATACAATCATGAAATATTTCCATAACAAAAAATATTTTTTCCTGTTCAAAGTTTCTAAAATTATTGTTTGAATTCAAAATAACAATTATTGAAAAAATATATTTTTGGATGAACATTTTTGGACAAGTGAAAAATCCTGAAATAAAACTCCCGAAAAATATAATTCCTAAATAATGAAATTCTCGAATAAAAAATTCCCGAACAGTTTATGATATTACCGAAATGGAAAATTCCCGACAGTTTATAATATTACCGAATTTTAACATTCCCGATAGAAAATTGCCGAATTATAAAATATCCGAAGTGGAAAATTCTCGAATTATAAAACTCCCGAAACAGTAAAAAAAATTGTTTTCCAATCAATATTATTTATTATTTAAAAATAAAATAATCAAATATTTGTATAAAAAAACATATTTTTCTTGTTCAAAGTTTCTAAAATTATTGTTTGAATTTAACATAACAATACTTGACGACAATTTTCCTCCAAAAATATATTTTTTCCAATTATTGTTATTTCAAAGTTAAACGATAATTTTAGAAACTTTAAACATTAAAAATATTTTTTTTCTTGATAAAAATATTTGATTATTATATTTGTTTAAATTCGGGAATTTTCTAGTTCGGATATTTTATAACTTAGCAATTTTCTGTCGGGAATTTTTAAATTCGGTAATATTATAAACTTTTGGGAATGATCCATTTCGGTAATATCATAACCTGTTCGGGAATTTTTTTATCTGGAATTTTCCAATTCGGAAATTTCATTATGTGGGAAGTTTATTAATCAAGAATTTTATTGCATATTCGAAAATTTTATTATTCGGGAATTCGACAGAGTTGAGAATTTTATTTTCCGGGACTTTTCAGCCCTCCAAATTTGTCTTTCAAATATTGTTATTTTAAATTGAAACAATAATTTTAGAAACTTCAAACATTAAATATTTTCTTTAATAGAAATATTTGATTATTGTATTCTTAATAAATAAATAAATAATATTCATTTGAAAAAAATTAATTATTTAAATTCGGGAATTTTCAAATTCGGTAATATTATTAACTGCCGGGAATTTTCAAATTCGGTTATATTATTGACTGTTCGGGAATTTTATTAATCGCAAATTTTCCAGCTCCAGATGTTTGCGGCAACAAAGTCCAAAATCTTAAACTATATGTCATATGGCGAAGCATTCCAGGGGTAGATTTTCTAAATTATGATACTCTATGGGGTAAGTGTTTTTACAATTCACACTAATATTGTAATCAATTATTAATTAATCAATTTATGAAATTAATTAATCAATGAGAACAATTTTGTGTAAAAACAATAAATAAAACACAATGTTACTATTCAAAACACCAAAAGACCCAAAAATATAGAAGGGGTGATTTCAACCCCTAAATGTGAACGTTTGCCCAAAAATTTTTTTTTCTTTCATAGTCTGGGATCCTCTTTTCCCCTGCAAAGTTAGCTACCTGTGACGGATCAGTACTACACGGCTTAATGGTATTATAATAATAAGCATTATGAAAAATTGTATTTAAATTTCGAGATAATTAAGTCTTGATTACCATATCTACATCGATTTTTGAGAATTCCTGATCAAAAAACAATACATCTGCTCAAAATTCTAAAATATCTACACGAATTATAGGATTTGAGACAGTTTGAGTCCTCAGATCCTGATAAAAAAAGACATCTGCGCAGATACGTTTTTATTCCTGAGGATCGCGGTCATACTGAAGGCTCAGTTCCTCATATAGAATAGCGCATGTACATAAGGGTCATCCAAAAGCACATTGGAAATTTTTCTTTTTCGAATGTTCATACATACTGCCCCCAAATTCGTTCAAATCCACAAATAAATGCGTTTTTTTGCTGAAAAAAAATATCAGCGTTAAAAAATTATGAACCTTCAAAATCTAATTGTATTTGTTTAAAAATTACCATTTTGGGTATGAAAGGCTAACAAACCCGAAAAGCGTAAATTGCTAAGAAATTTCTAATCTTTGAAGTCTGATTTTTTATTAAAAATACCCATTTCAGGTGTAAAACGATAACATAACCTATAATTGCTGAAAATTGGGAATCTTAATAATGATTTTTGTATAAAAATGCGCTAATTTCCGGAAAAAAAAGAAACTAAAATAACCAAATTTTTTTAGAAACTTTATATCTTTATCGAAACTTTATGATTTTATGTTAAAATTCTACTAACTCACAGCGAAAAAAGTTGTATTTTAACAAAATACAATTATTGATGAAAAAATAATGACAATGTAGTAGAAAAATTTTTTCCACAAATCTTTACAACCAATTTTTTTCCAAAAGTTGTCAGAAAACATTGCAGTCGAAAATAAATTTTCCAAAGAAACATTCTAGTTGAATAATTATTTGATTAATCTTTCAAATTTAAGCATTGTAGCTAAAGTATTCGTGAAATTATGTGAAAAATTGAGATAATCGAGGACATTTTTTTGTTATATAAAAGTTCATACTTTTCTCACCGAAGACAACTTGTTAAAAATTTTTAAAATAAAGCAAAATTTTGGTTTCGTTTTTGCGTCTTTAATTTTAAATTAAAATGTACTAAATTTCATGATAACAGAAAAATTAATTACTCAACATTATTTTTCTCTTACACAAAAAATTGTGTTGAAGGTTATTTTTCATACAAACAGATTGTTTGAAAAAAAAACAAAGAATAGATATAAAATTAAATAAATTTTTTTTAAAAATGAAATATACGTCACTCGAAAATTAAAAAAAAAAAATTTATTCTATTGCAATGTTTTCTGACAACTTAAAAAAAATTGTTTTCAAGTTTTGGGGAAAAAATTTCTACTACATTGTCATTGTTTTTTCATAAATTGTACTTTGTTAAAATATAAAATCATGTTCAAATTTGAAAAATTAAAATTAAAAGAATTTGTTTAAAAAATTTAAATTGAAAAATTTTAAGAAACATAAAACTTTTTGAAACGAAAATTTGTATGCAAGAAATCAAGGCAATAAATTGTTTGAATAAATAATTGTTTAAATGCAACGTTTCTTGAAAACTGGCATTCTTCCTACTGTGTTTAAAATGTTTTCTTCATTTTTTCGTCGATAAGAAAAAGAAAATTTGTTTAAAGAATATGTGAATAATTTTTCAACTTCAAAGTTTTTTTACAATTTCGTATTGATACCTGACCCTGACAACAAACTTACATCAACAATTTCTAAAAAAGTTAATTTTTGAGGGTCAATACAATCCCCCAGCGATTAGTATGAAAAAAAATATTTTGTCATATTTTTTTCAGATTTTTAGAAAAAAAAGTGTTATACTATGATACCTTACAATAACTTTGAGACCAAAATTTCAAAAAATCATCCGAGCCGTTTTAAAAAAACTCAATATTTGTTTGGGGGGGGGGGGGTTATTAAGTATATTTTTGTGCAAGTAACACGGAAATGGTGAACAATTAGCATAAGCTCTTTATGTTGGCACCTAAAAAGATGCTCGGTATGTTAGAAATCTTGCGATAACCAAATCCCTCTCATCTGTTCAAAAATAGGTAAAAAAATTTTTTTTTAAATTTAGGATTTTTAAAATTGCTTCTTTCTAGTGTATCCGAATGCTTTTGCATAGTTTAAAAGAATTTTAAGTATAAAATTCCATGAGAAACGAAAAAAAATCGAATGTCATACCTTTAATAGTTCAGGAGATATCGACGCCTCTATTCCATACAACTTCACGTCGCGAATAGGCGGCGTACCGCGCCTCGTCACGCTTAGGCGGTGTACAGGTCTCCGTCACGTTTGTTTGCTGTACAGCTTCACGTCATTTGCTTATACACAGCACTTGGAGCTGTACAACGATCCAACGCGACAGAGAGCTGTACACCGCCCAAAAGCGAAGAGGCGTGGTACACCGCCTGAACGCGACGTGGAGCTGTATTGAATGGAGGCGTCGATATAGTCGTCAAAACTGATTTTTCATGAGAAAATTGGACTAAATACATTTTTCTTTTTGGTTTTCCTGAAGTAACTAAGTCACAAAATAAATTAGATTTCCTAAAAATAAAAAATAAACACAATTCTGTGGCTTTAATAGAACCGTAGTAGACTAAGCATCAGGTTACACCAGGAAGGATCAATTTGAAAATAGCTGAATTTATTCAACTGTTTTCATCTGTTTTCAAATATTTTGTAGGCATTTGATTATCACAAGATTTTGAACATATAGATGCGCCAAAATAGAGAGTTTATGTGAATCATTCACCTTTTTGAAGTTACTTCCTGAAAAACTATACTTAATCACCCTAAAAAAATACAAAAATGAGTTTTTTCGAAAACGCCTCCATTCGGTACCGCTCCACGTCGCGTTTAGGCGGTGTACAGCTCTCCGTCACGTTCGATAGATGTACAGCTCCAAATCCTGTCTATAAGCATATGACCTGGAGCTGTAAAGCAATCAAACGCGACTGGGAGCTGTACACCGCCTAAAAGCAAAGTGGCGTAGTACACCGCCTAAACGCGACGTGGAGCTGTATTGAATAGAGGCGTCGATATCTTCTAAACCATTAAAGGTGCAATTGTCGATTTTTTTTTAATTTTTCAGGGAATTGTATTCTTACCAATTCTTCTGAACTATGCCTAAGCCTTCGGACGCATAAGAAAGAAGCGATTTCGAAAAAACTGAATTTTTTCCACTTTTTTCACCTATTTTCAAATATTTTTTAGGGATTTGATTATCACGAGATTTTGAACATATGGAGCTTCTTCTGAGGTACCAAAAGGAAGAGTTTATGTGAATCACTCACATTTTTTAAGTTACTTCCTCAAAAACTATACTTAATCACCGTAAAAAAATCAAGAATTGATTTTTTTCGAAAACGCCTTCATTCGGTACCGCTCCACGTCGCGTTTAGGCGGTGTACCGCACCTCGTCGCGGTCAGACGGTGTACCGCACCTCTTCGCCGTTAGGCGGTGTACAGTTCTCCGTCACGTTCGATGGATGTACAGCTCCAAGTCCTGTGTATAAGCATCTGACCTGGAGCTGTACAGCAATCAAACGCGACGGAGAGCTGTACACCGCCTAAAGGCAAAGTGGCGTCGTACACCGCTAAAACGCGACGTGGAGCTGTATGGAATGAAGGCGTCGATATCTCCTAAACTATTAAAGTTACAATGTTCGATTTTTTTTAGTTTTTCAGGAAATTTTATTCTCAACAATTCTCGTGAACTATGCCTAAGCATTCGGATGCATCAGAAAGAAGCAATTTTGAAAAAACTAAAGTTTTTCAATTTTTTTCACCTATTTTTGAACATTTTGTAGAGATTTGATTATTGCAAGATTTTCAACATATAGAGCATCTTCTAAGGTGCTAAAATATAGAGTTTATGTGAATCAATCCTGTTTATTGTTATTTCCCAAAAATCTATACCCCCCCTCCCCCCCAAAAAAAAAAAAAAAATGAGTTTTTTTTAAAACAGCTCAAAAGATTTTTTTTATTTTGTTCTGAAAATAATCGTGAGATATCGCAATAATGAGAACGAAAGAAATCCGAGAGGTGCAAGACCTTTTGGTTTGAGTTCCATCGAAGCCCACCGTGACCTGGTTTTAGAAACCTAATATCTCGGAAGTATGTTTTATTTATTTTTTAAACGAAAAATTGAAATTGAACCAATTTAAAAATAGAATAGAAATGTGAATTTGAAATATACGAAGAACGATTTTAGATTGTGATTGAAGAGTCTGTGATTCCAAACTATTAAAAATTGGTTTCAATCAATGATGTGCAATTATTGTAGATGGAATATAGCAATACAAACCGAAATTGTCCTCTGTGGTTCCAGAAATCAATAATTTCAGGGGTTGCTTATTCTCGGTATTTGGAGCCAAATCAAACAATTTCAGACATCGTTATTTATTAAAAATTTTTAATATAAATTCAGGATTGTTCTATTGAAAAACTCTTTAAATTTCTACAAAATTGCTTTTCTTCAACTCTTTAGGACCTCTTTCATCAAACTTTTTTTCTATAAAAAGGAAAAACTACAGTGGATAATCATTAATAAAAAATACTAATATATGTTAAATAATTAATTTTATTTAATTCGTAGTTAAGACACTACACATACTAAAAAAAGGAATTAGTTTTCTTTTACTTGTTTACTGAATTAATGATTATTCACTGTTTTATTATTATTATATAATTTTCGTAAAAATCTACTTTTCCCATTTTTTTAGGATTGACCCTCATGGAAAAATTTTTACAAAAAAGTACAGGAAACTAAAAATATTTTTACAGAAATCAATAAATACAATAAATTACAACCAACATTTTTTTTTTAATCTTTTTAAATATTCTCTTAAAATTAATTTTTCAAAATAAAAAATCATTTTAAATTTTCCCAGCAAACTGAGGAATGTTTTTTTTATTTTTTTAAAACCTTTAAAGATTCTTGATAAGCTTCAAAATTTTATTTCGAAACCTTCAGAAATGTAAATTTAGTTTTTTTATTTTACAAAATATTGTACAGTTTTAAATTAAGTTTGGATTTTCTCAAAGCTTGTAAATATTTCTTAAACTAACTGAAATTTTTTCTAAATTGATGATTGTTCAATTGTTATTTATGCATGAAAATTAATTAATTTCACTTACATTTATTAAAAATTTGTTAAAAAGAATAATTAAAATTGTAACGTTCAAATTATAAATTTAACACTAAAACATTAACGATTCGAGGCTTTCTATTTTAAATAGTTCAGTTCAAAATTGTTTAGTTTTTAATATTTGATTTATAATTGCTCATTTTAAATAAAATGTAAGATATTACTAAATATCCAAAAAAAATGTCATCTTTAATTTAAAAAATTCAAATTAAATGGTTAAAAATGTAAGATTTTAGATTGAAACAATATTTGGATAGGATTTGGAATTGAATAAGAGCGTTTAATTATGAATCCATTCATTTGAAATTATTTTTAAATTAAGAATTGTTTATAAAATTTCAATCGAACATTTGTTTTCATTTATTTTTGTATTATTACATTTGTTTAACTACTGAGGCTTTCGAATTGAAAAATTTCTATTTTTAACTTTAAAATCTGTAACTTCCTTAATTTTGAACAGATTCAAAGTCCAATTTAAGAAGTTTAAATTAGATTAAAATCAAATTCAAAATCCTATTTAACGTCCAATACTCAAGTTAATGCATGTAAAAAAAAAAAAAAAATTCCTAAAAAAAAAAAAAATTTCCTTTCTTGGATAAAAAATAAAAAAGAGGGGAAAAATGAGAAGGAAGGGGATTTGGTTGGTTGCCTTCTCGTTTTTCTTTCCCCTTTTTTATTTTTTGTCCAAGAAAGGAAGAAATTTTTGAAAATTTTTTCTTTTTTTTCAAATTACAATAGGAGTATTTTATGGTAATTGTCCAAATTTGGTCGTTGGATTCTGGTCAAACACCCAAATTAAAAAAATGTAAAATCCTGTAGTTTTCTGTAATACCTTGTAGATTTTTACAACAAAGTAAAAAAAATATATATATTATTAAAAACTTATAACAATTTTTGAATTATAGAAACTTATACTTGATTGTGAATTTTTTACTTTTCTAACAAAAATCAAAGAAAACAATTAGCTATTTGTATTTAACTGTATTTTATTGTTAAATATTGTACTTTCTTGAAAAAATTTTTCTACCAGGGGAAATGTTTATTTATTAAATTCTCACTTAAAATTATGTAAATATTCCATTTTTAACACATTTTTAAACATAAAATTCACGTTTTTCTTGAGTTCTTAACAGTTCAAAATAGAATTTTCATTATTTTTTGACATTTTAATTTTCAAAGGTTAAATTTCAAACTGTTGAAAATGGTAAAAAATTAAAAGTTGAATTTACGACAGTTAAAAATTAAATTTCCAATTTTCTTCTATTTTCAATTGTTGACAATTCATTTTTTTCGTAAAAATACACAAAGCTAAACACATAAAAATAACCTAAAGTTGTTAAAAATTATGATTATTTTATGAAACATAATTTTTATTTCAATAATTACTGATGAAAAACACTAACATATTGTAAGAATCTATTTTTTTGAAATAGTGAATGTTTTCTGAAATTTAATGATTCTGTTTGAAATAATCGATTTCATGTGGAAAACGTTAAAATAACCTTAAATTAATTGTGATGTTAAATTTTTCTGTCTACTGGTCCAAAATCAATATTTTAAACATTGATTTTTTATGAATTGTGAAAAAGAAAATCTCTCTAGCTCTGCTGGGATTCGAACACCAGGTCTTTCAGATTGCCGGTCTAAAATTTTTATCGAAACAATTCTAAAGTTTCTCCAAACAAACAAACATTCAATTCAAAAAATTAAAATAGGCACAGAAATCACACTTAGAAAACTTCAGGTTAATTTAGAAACCCCATAATAATACTCAGCAACCCCTAAAATCCACCCCTAGTATTTTTATCGAAACAATTCTAAAGTTTCTCCAAGCAAAACAAACATTCAATTCAAAAAATGAAAATAGGCACAAAAATCACATTTAGAAAACTTCAGGTTAATTGAGAAACCCCATAATAATACTCATCAACCCCTAAAGTCCACCCCTAGTATTTTTATCAAAACAATTCTAAAATTTCTCCATGTAAAACAAGCATGAAATTTTAGAAATAAAAATAGTGACAAAAGTCACTATCAGAAAACTTCAGGTTACTTTACGGACCCCATAATAATATTGAACAACCCCCAAAAACCACCCCTAGTACTTTTAACGAAACAATTTCAAAGTTTGCGAATTGTAAGATCCCAATAAAATTTTTTAATTGAAAATTGTTACAAAAGTTACTTTCGGAAAACATCCGGTTATGTTTTTAACCCTACAATTATATCAAACAACCCTAAAAAAACTACCCCTTGAACTTTGGGAAAAAAATTACAAAATGCCTCTACGTAAAGCAACCATTAAATTTTTGAATTGAAAATAATAACATAATTTACCCCTAGTAAATTCAACTAATATTATAAATTATTATAAATTAAATAATTTTAGAGGCCATCAACAATTAAATTCTTTTTAATATTATTTCATCACAAAAAAAAACAAGTTTTACATAAATAAACTGGTCTAATGAAGAAAAAATCAAGATTAGAAAAAAGACAATTTTGGACCTTAAAATATGAAGAGAAATAATAAAATGATACTAAAAATGGAAAAAAAAAACTTTGTAATAACAACTTTCAAAATTTTAATCTACCTTCAATTTTCTCTCTTCTCTAAAATTATTGATGAATTAAAAAATAATACATTTTGAAGATGAAGCCTAAAAATCGTTAAAAAAGTTATAATTTTCTCAAATAAATAATTTTCAATAATTTATTGCATTTTTAGCATATAAAAATTGAACAATTACAAATTTTTAACGAAACCAAACATAAAATATTCACAAATCTTTCTATTTAAATTCAAGGACTTCAAAATTTAAAGTGCTCGATATTGAAAAATTTAGAGCGCTCGATATTGAAAAATTACAATCCCTAAAAGCCTACAATTTAAAAATGGTATAGAAAGATGAAATTAAAATACGAAAAGTAAAAATTTAAACGATATTAAATTGTGATTGACGAGTCTCAGATCCCAAGCTTTTATAAAACCAATTTTGTACAAAATTGCCATTCCTTAGCCTTTTTTTCCAATCCTTCTTTTTATAAAAAAAATGATTTTCACATAAATAAATTATTCTAAAGAAGAAGAAAAATAAAAATTAAAAAATTAATATAATATATATATATATAATATAATTATACTTTAGAATTTTTTAAAAAAGATTGTAATAGTAACTTTCAGAATGTTAGTTTACCTCAATTTTCATTTCTTCTTTAGAATTTTTAAGGAATTAAAAAATTATACTTTTGAAAATGATGCCTAAAAATCATTCCAGAAATGATATTTCCAAGAAATAATTTAAATAATTTAAAATGATTCAGATTTTATTTTACAACATTTAAGCTTCGAAGATTTCAAAATGTGTCAAAGAAGAATCTGGAAGATTTTAGGACAATTTTTTTCATTTTGGCACGTTTTTTTAAAATTTTAGGGAAACTTTTAATTATTTTAAAAGATATTTCAGTAAACAAAGTTTTGAAAAGATTCAAAAATAATTTAAAATTTGAAAAGATTTTTCAAATTGTTAAAAAAAATATAAATTGTTGAGGATTTGAAATAAATTTTTTAAGCATTTTAAGTTTTTTTAATGGTTTTAATATAATAACTTTTTTTTTCTTAAGATTCCAGAAAAAAATTTTAACTGATTCTTCATTTTGAAAAATCTATTTTAAGAAAATATTTAAAAATATTTTAAAACATTTCAAATGATTTTCTAAAATTTCGGAAAACAGTGTAGAAGATGTTGAAGCACAATTTTTTTTAATGTGTATGATTACAAATTTTTAGAAAAAATGTTAATAAGTTTAAGAGATATTTAGAAGTTCTAAAAAGATACAAAAATAATTTTAGATTTTAAAACCATTTCAACAAATTTTAAGCAAAATAAAGATTTTTCAAGATTTCGGAATAAAATTCTCAAAATTTTAAAATTTTTTTGAAAGGTTTTAATATAATGAACTTAAGATTCCTGGGAATTTGAAGAAAATATTAAAAAATATTTTAGAACATTGCAAACAAAATTCAAAAATTGTCAGAAACGAATCCGGAAGGTTTGAGACATTTTCAGGAATAATATGAGTAAGTTAAGAAGATATTTAGAAATTTTATCAGTTTTGAAGAGATTAGGAATATTTTATAACTTTGTGAGATTTCCGAAAACTTATTAAAATTTTTCCAAGCATTAAAAAGTCCTAAAGATCTTTTGAACTAACTTAAGTTTTGCTTACAATTCTATAAAATTGTGTAAAATAAAAATAAATTTCTTAGAAATTTTGTAAATAATTTATGGACGTATCTGAAGTATTCAATAATCTTTTGGAAATTTCTTGTGAAACCTAGGAAAATTATATTCATTTAACATTGAAGGGATTGAAAAAAATAACTAAAAAAAGAAATAGTCATTTGAAATTTTTATTTTATATTAACAAACCCAGTTCAAACCATTTGTTGCATGATAAGAGGACCTACATCTTAAGGTGAGATCCGAACCATCAGAACCTCGGTAAAGGAACATTCACAAATTTCAAGAGATACCGGCTCAGGGATCGAACCCCGGACAAATGCCGGGCACTGGCATAAGACATTCAGGGATGTTTCATCCTTGTCGCATTCCCTGCACGCTATCGTGGGGTTGTACCCCATTTTGTGCATGTGATGGTTCAGGTGGTTTTACCCTGTAAGCATATGAACCACTGTCCTCATGTTTTTCTTGGGTAATACCAGGACTTCCCTGGCTCTGTCCATCCTCTAAATATAACCCCGGATGGCTTCCGCCTATCGGCAACCTTGGGTTTGTTTCCAGTATTCCTGGTGCTTCGTCCAAATCCAGCTTTTGATAGCCATCCCGATGCAGCAAGACGCTATTCCCATTACTGGTTGCAGTCTTATGTATTCACTTGCTGTGCCGCCTTTCGCCAGCTGGTCCGCTTCTTCGTGTGACCAGGAACATGTATGACATTCACTTTGTTATTTTCTGTAAGTTGATTTAATACCTTTTCGCATCATCAAACCAGCTCTGATGTTATATCTGGGTTTTTAATTGCAGTTAATGTTGCTTGGCTGGTCGACCAGATTGTAATCTACCTACCAGCAGCATTTACCTCTATTAGTGTTTTAGCGCAGCGAAGGACAGCCAGGACCTCCACTTGAAAGACAGTAGCATGCCGTCCAAGTGGGATCCTATCACCCTCCTTCCCGCGTAGTCATAGATTGTTGCTTTTGACCCTTCCACTCCCTTGGGGCCGTATAATTACCAGATTTCCCCTTAGAGGAGCGGGTTACCATTTGCTTTCCACATATCCCTGCTTGGGATGCAGACGTGGAATATCTTGGTGAAGTTGAAGCGTTTTATTGTTTTATCTTGCCTCATTTCTGGAACTGGCAGTCTGCTGATGTCTCTTGGGAGTCTAGTGTGTCTAGTCCCTCAAGTCCATCTATTTGCTCTTGGCAGACTGTCTATCGCGTGAGCCGCCCTGGCAATTATCGCAACGTATAGGGGTTCTTCACAGAGCATAAATCCTTTCGCCACTGTGGGCGTAGTCCCCATTGTTCTCGTCACGTCTCTAAACGCCAGCGTTTGTAATTGTCGCAGCCTTTCCTTCCTCGTTTTATGTTTCACACGTAGCCACCAGACCATGGGCGCGTATAGAAGCCTTGGTTTATGAACAGAGAAGTAGATCCATGCAAGCATTTTAGGCCCTAGACCCCTCACGAAATCAAAAGTTCTTCTGCACATCCAAAATGTTATGACAAACTTCCTGCATTGGGTCTCTAGATGTTTCACCCAGTTTAGTTTTCTACCGAGGATTACCCCCAGATATTTAACTGATTCAAAGATCTCTCACCACGCATTGTAGGGGCATCAACTTCTAATTTTTTTGAACTTTCTTGTGAAAATGACCAGACTGGTCTTTTCCGGATTTATCGAGAGCACTGAGCTATCATACCAGAGATCTACGATACTCAACGCCAACCTTGTAAGACACATCAACGTTTCAATATAGGCCCCCCCCCCCCCTGATTAGAATTACAAAGTTATTCACGTATCCTTGGGTATGATAAACTTCCTTATTTAGTCTAAGAAGGAGGCTTTAAGTCGTCTCCGGTGTAGTATGCATAGTATGCAGTTCACGAACTGGTATGCCACGCCACACCTTGAAGCCTCTCGACATATGACTTCTGGAGGGTTATTGCTGAAGGCACCCTCTATGTCCAAGAAGGTGCCCACAGCATACCCTCCCTGTCCCAGCTGCTGTTCAAATTTTGCCACAACAGCATGAAGCGCAGTTTCTACCGAGCAGCCTGCCTAAAAAGCATGCTGCCCTCTATGCAGCGGGGAGGCCAAGAGCACCTCATCCCTGATGTATCTCTCGACCAGTTTCTCTAGCGTCTTCAGAATGAAGGAAGTTAAACTGATTGGCAGAAAAATATTTAGCAGCAGTGTAACCCTCCTTCCGAGGTTTGGGAATGAAGGCCATTCTACCGTCCAACCATTCCATGGTCCATTCCACCTTCTTGATATCAACGACCTTGACGTCCAAAGTCCAGTCAGCCTTCTTCCTTCTCTGGCCTCAGTCTTCCTCCTCTCGGTCGGTTTGAGTTTGCTGAAATTGGGAAGTGGACTTCTATAAGGTGATTTAGCGTTTCATCTTCGTCTTCAGAAAACTCGCCATTATCGAGCCTTATGAGTCCGAGGCGAGCCTCCGGATCTTTTGTCAGGATCTTGTGGTGCCTCGCTGGTTCTTAGATTTCTCGCAGAAGCCCCTCCCATCATCTTGTTTGTAGATTCTTATGTTCTTATTGTATTGATATTGAGCCGTCTTATATATTTCTCAGTCTGAAGGCAATTTAGTTCTGTTTTCCCTGCTGTACAATGTTCTAGTTTCTTTGCGGAGATTCCCTAGGTGAATGCTCCACCAATTTTCTCCTTTGCTAGGCTTGATTGTACTTGTAGGGTGATTTTTCTCATATGATGTAATCAGAGCCCTTTGCAGAACATCCGCGGTGTGCTGTAACTCATCTATGGTAGTTTAGCTTGTGGGGAACTCCACAAGCCTGCCTCTGAATTCTTCTTTATATGAGTCCCCAAAGTTTATTCTTGGGTTTTCTGATCTTTGGAACACTCGGAAGATATATTTGTGATCCGAGAGAGAATCCTCGTCGGAGACTTTCAAGTCCACTATCTTGCACTTCAGTTCTTCCGGCCATACAGTAAAGTCGAGAACCTCACTCCTGTTTTTATCCTGGAATGTGGGACTATCACCACGGTGAAGATTATCCAGCTAGTAGCGTTTTGGATTATTTTTGTCGGAAATTGGTATTTTTATTTAAAAAATTATATTTCAAACATTTCAAAGAAGATTCACCCATTTAACAATTTCAGGTTATTAGTGTTTCTATCAAAAAATCATTACATTTCAAAGAATGGTCCTAAGTCGGCACTGGGGGTTAAGTCGGCACCCTCGCGTTTTTAGAGATAGCGAACGTGTCAGCTTAATCATTTTGTCATATGATAGGTTGGTAGACATGGACGGAATTTACGCTGGCAATTGCCACATTAGTTTTCGCTTGACAGCGTCAGCGGGGTATAAATTTTTCTTGCAAACGGAATTCCATTTTCTTTCATTCTGGTGAAGCAGCTACAGATGTGTAAATATTTTGAAAAGTTGAATCAATTAAGTGCGTTGGTTTATGTTTTCTGTGTGCTTTCGCCTGATGAAGTCGATTTTTCATTCAGACTTGTTTCGTGTGCGTAATAGCATTAAATTTGTAAACATTCGTAGTCGTCCTGAGTCGGCACCAGACAGGTGTTCCTGAGTCGGCACCTTTTTTTGTTGCTTTTGTTGTTATTTGTGTGTTATTTTATTTCTTTGTATTTCAATTCCATGTCACTCATCTCTTGTTTTTTTTTAGTTTGGTTGTGTTTTGACTGCATGCTGCTTGTCTCTGGTAGGTGTCCTTTTATTTTCTGTGTTTTCTCATTGACTCTTCGCTGATTCTATTCTCTACATAACTTTTTATTGTAAATAGTTTAAATTTGTCAATTTTGTTCCAAAACTTACATAACCAGGGGGTGCCGGCTTAGGACCACCATATTGAGAAATAGCAAAAATCGACTTCTTCGCTTTGCGCTGCATTGCGACAGCAAAAATCACTCCACACTGCTCCGAACGACATAGAATTTTAGATGAAGGATCGCGGTATCCGACCAAAGATACTAAAGCGCCATTAAACCCGGTTTACCCTTTTTTTCGTCAAAAACTCTTACTGTGCCGACTTAGGACCACTCTCCCCTACAGTTTTTGAACAATTTAAAATTATGTGAACATTTTTCATTGGAATTCGCTTATTTAAAAAAAAAAATAAAGAAATTGTAAAGAAATTTCACAATTTGGAACACATTTTTTGTTATGTTGTTAGTGTTTTTCTTCGGAAATTAGTATTTTTTAAATGAAAAAAATCATAGGATTATTCCGATTATCATCAGTTTTCAGATTATTATTATTAATAAAATTTAAGTCACTAGAAATATCGATATAGATCTTAAAGAGGATTTACAGTTCGACAAGAATTTAAGGTTATGTAAACTTTTTTTAAATCGAAAATTGGTACTTTCACTTTAAAAAAATGATGTTTCGGCATTTTTCTGCGTTTTATACCGGAAACCTCGGGAAACCGGCACTTTTAATAAATGACCTACAATCATTGTAGATGCAATTAAAACAGAAATTGCCCTCTGCGGTTCCCGAAATCAATAATTTCAATTGTTGTTTATCAATCGTATTTAGACCCAACTCAAAAGATATTAGAGATAATTAATATGATAATAATTAAATCCTCTTGAATAATAATTCAGTTTTGACCTATTTTTCATGCAACAGGAATTAACGAAAATTAGAGCAGTATGTATAACGTAAAGTTTGCTCATCAGAATAGCCTTTTGTTGTTGGTAAATTCAAATGATAAATTTTATTCTCTCTATCTTCTCAAATTATGCTTCAGAAAGAAGAGAGCGAATTAATTTTCCTGTATCGCTCGAGGTAATTGCGTGCTGTTCTATATGTTGGTATATTCATGCCCTATCTTCCATACTCTGTCATAGGTGAAACTGATGAAATACGTGCTGGGCATCATATTATACTTTTGATCTTTACTATGATTCATCATTTTATTCCCTTCCTGTTATTTTACCTCACGATAAGTCTTTTATCAATTGTTATTGATTATTATTAATAATCTTCGAAGTCATTGATTATTTCTTTCATTTATTCAATCATTCATTCATTTATTTAGTCAGTCAGTCATTCACTCAGTCAGTCATTTATTTCTTCATTCACTCATTCATTCATTCATTCATCAATTGATCAATTTATTAATTTATTATTTAGTGAATTAATTAATCCATCCATCCATCCATCCATCCATCCATCCATCCATCCATCCATC
>CAKNYM010051130.1:97038-128601 GCA_932195095.1 Andricus curvator | reverse complement strand
CCATCCATCCATCCATCCATCCATCCATCCATCCATCCATCCATCCAATTTTGGTAAAAAATTGATCTTGTTTGAAAATGTATGTTTTTGGCTCAAACTTCAACTATATTGTTCAAAAGTATCTTTTCTTTTTGGTTGAAAAGTTAACTTTTTTTTTTAATTCCTCTGTTAGGTTGAGGGTTCAAATATTTTTTTGAAAATTCATCATGTTTGGTTGACTTCAACTGTTTTTAACCTAAAAATAAATCTGTGTTGGTTGAACTATCAACAATTAGATTTTTCGATAAGAATTCCCCTCTTTTGGTCAAAAATTATTTTAATTTGTAGAAAATTCAACAATTTGTTTAAGAAGTCTCTCTGGTTGATAATATAATTATTTTGTTGTAAAATTGTTGTCTTTGGTTAAAAATGTATTTCTTAACTAAAAATTAAATTATCCCAGTGGAAAATTTATTCTTGCATTGAAATATTCATCTCATTGGTTGAAAACTTTACTATTTTCTTGAAAATTCTTTTGTTTTGGTTGAAATTTAATTTTCAACTGAAAATTCAACTATTCCATTTTTTGTGAAAAATTAATTTTTTTAAACTGAATATTTTACTGCATGGTTAAAAATTGATCTGTTTTGGTTGATAATTCTCATTATTATTAATAATAATAATCTTCGAATTCATTAGTTCGCTTTGTCTTGCGACTTTTTCTGTTTTGCCAATGTGACAATTTCATAGAATACTTCATTTTGATATCTTATTATTAAGCATAATCTTAAATGAGTGAAGTGGAAGTAGCCGAAATGAGGAGAGGGGAAATAGGAGAAGTGATGTAAAATTATGGGAGGGGAAGTAGGGGAAGTGAGGGGAAATGAGGGGTGTGGGAGGAATTAGGGGAAATTAAGGAAGGTTCAATTAGTGGACAATTAAGGAAGTGGTAGTAGGGGAAGTGAGGGGAAGTAAGGGAAAATAAGTGAAGGGAAAGCAGGGAAAATAGGAGAGGGAAAATTGAAGGAATAGAGGGGAAATGAGCAGAGGGTAAGTAGAGGAAGTTATGGGAAATAAGGGAAATAAGGGAGGGGAAGTAGGGAAAGTGAGGGGAGAGAGTGGAAATAGTTGTAAGTGAGGGATGGTAGTCAGGTAGGGTAGTCATGGGCATAAAAGTAGGGTGAGTAGGGTAGGGCGGGTGAGTAGGGGAGCGAAAGTGATGCTTAGGGAATGGTAGTAGGGAAAGGGGAGTGTCAGTTTGGAAAGTGTGGAGAGGGGGAAACGTAGCACGAAGAAGTTCGGAAAGGGAGGGGTTGAAAGGGTGAAGTGAGTGGAGGGGAAAGTAGGTGGATCTTAAATCTTAAATGGGCAGAGTGGATGCAGAGGGAATGAGAGGAGGAAAGAATGGATAACAATAGACAATGATGGGAAGGGAAGTAGGAGAAGTGAGGGGAAATAAAGAAAGGGGCAAGTAGGAATAATTAGTGGAGTGGAAATAGGGTGAGTGATGGGAAGTGAGAGAAGGGAAAGTAGTGAAAGTTAGGAGAAATGAGGAGAGGGAAAGTAAGAGGAAATAAGTGGATGAGGGGAGTGTTAGTAGAGAAATTTAGGAGAGATTAGGGAGGAGTAGTAGGGAAAGTGAGGAAAGAATTGGAAGTGAGGGAAGGTAGTCAGGGATGATAGTGACATATTTCAAATTTCAGAATGTTATAGTTTTAAATTCAAATATTAAAAATGTCAGGACAATTTCACTATTAAATCTTTCAAAACTGTAAAATTCCATATAAAAATCCTTGAAAGTCAATTTTAAAGTTAATAATTTTAGATTTATAATTATTTTCAGAATTAAAATTATTTAATAAAATAATTTCAGAATTATTTGGTTTCGTCTTCAGTTTAAGTTTTTTAAAAATAATTCCTTTAAAGTTTAAAAATATTTCATTGTAATATTTCAAGAATTAATAATAATTTTAAATAAAGTGTAGAAAATTAAACTTTTTGAAATTGATAACTCAGTAATTGAATAATTTCTTTGATTTAGAATGATTTTTAAAGATTTTTTAATTGAAAAATTTTGAATTAAATGCCTCCAGAATAAATTTAGAACAATAAATATTTGAGACCTCAATTTCTCAAATTCAAGCCTCAAAAATGAGAAGATTTTAGAATTAGGCGTTAAAAATTGAATTATTTGAAAATGTTCCAAAATATTGAAAATTTCGAACTTAACTTAAAACAAAAACAATTTCAAATTGAAAGGCTTATAATTTTGCAACTTGAAAAATTGGAAACATATATAGCAATCTTGTTCTTTTCAATGTTTAATTTTTAATTTTAAGTTAAAGATATGAAAAAATGCATCATTTAAAATTGAAAAATATTTTATTGAAAGATTTCAAGAATGAATAATTATTCTAAATAAAGTGTTGAAAATTAAACAATAAATTTGTTCAGTCTCAAATAAATTTTGGATTCGTTTAATTTTCAATTTTGCTTAGTAGCAATTTCTTTATTTTTATTATTTCATATGTACGATTACATTATTCTAAACGTTTTTTAAAAAGAATAATTCAATTTGGAAGGTAAGAAATAAAAAATGTTTTGATTTCGAACGGTGAAAGTAACAGTGAATTTCTTTTCTGATCTTAGAAAAAATTTTTGAAACAATTTTAGTCTACTTTTTTTTTATAACAGTCATTTGAAATTATAGAATTTTAAAAGCTGTAAAACATTCAAATTATTTTCAAATTTCCTATTGTTGAATTTTAATAACTTCGAATTGAAAATTATTTGAATTGAAAACTTTTTTATTTCATAATCTTAAATTTTGAACTCTTTTGATCAGAAATAACGAAATTGTAATTCTTTTGAATTTAGATGATCAAATTGAAAAAATTTAATATAAAAGATTCAATTTTTCCCTTCTTGAAATGTTCCTAGTTTTAAACTTGTGATCTGAAATCATTTCAGTCAGAATAAAATTCTCAAATTTTGAAGACTTTGAGTTAAAAATTATACAATTTCAGATTCTTTCTAATGAAATTGTCCAATTTTCAAAATTTATTCTGCTATTTTCAAATTCAAAGAGAACAAAATAAAATAAAAAATAGTAACTTTATTAAATTATTTACTTTGTTTCAAAAATGGTTAGAACTCTTATTGATAGTAATCCAACGTTCAAATTTGGTCAATATGTTATTATATATTCTCTACTCAAATTAAAAAAATTAAAAAAAGAAACACTAAGAGAAAGAAAGAAGAACGGGGCTTTGGAAATTGTCTTCTTTTCCATACCTCTTTTTTAATTTTTTAACAAGAAGATTAATTTTCTACCAAGAAAGAAGAATTTTCAACAAAAAACATGAATTTTCTATCAAGTAGTTGGATTTTGAACTAAAAAAGATACATTTTAATCTAAAAATGGAATAGTTAATGTTCAGTTAAACAAATTAATTTTTAACGAAAAAAAAGAAAATTTCAACAAAATGGTTAAATTTTAATCCAAAATAAAAATGAGATTTTTAACAAAGGATTTCAACTTTGAACCAGGTAGTTTGATTTTCAACTAAAGAATATAAATTATTAACCGGAGATGAATTTTTTTCTGAAATAATGAATCTTCAATCAAAATTTAATTTTCAACAAAAAATGTCAACTTTTAACCAAGTTGTTGAATTTTCAAATAAAAATGATACATTTTCAATTAAAAAAGTGAATTTTTAACACAGGACAATTTTCAACCAAGTAGTTAAATTTTCAACTAAAAAAGATCAATTTTCGACCAAAAATAGCATCGTTCAATTTTCAATTGAAAAATTTTATGTTTAACCTAAAAAAATAAAATTTTCAACCAAGGGAATGAATTTTCCACCAAAAAGATGAATCTTCAACCTAACAAAGATACATTTTCAATAAAAAATAGAATAATTAATTTTCAGTTTGGAAAATTAATTTTTAACAAAAAAAAGGTAATTTCAACAAAACAGTTAAATTTAAAAAAAAATTAGTTTCTCAACAAAG
Organism: Andricus curvator; assembly: GCA_932195095.1. Lineage (NCBI taxonomy): Eukaryota > Metazoa > Arthropoda > Insecta > Hymenoptera > Cynipidae > Andricus > Andricus curvator. Next base: position 124,602 of record CAKNYM010051130.1, on the reverse strand, counting down.
GAGTTCAACTTTTAATCAGGTACTTGTATCTTCAACCAAACAGTTAAATTTTCAAATAAAAGAAGAAATTTTCAATTAAAAATTAAATAGTTAAATCTTCAGTTAGAAGAATTAATTTCGAATATAAAAAATAGATTTTTTCCAAAACAGTTATATTTTCAATTCAAAAAATGAATGTTTAATAGTTCAATTTTAGATTGAAGAAATTTTTGTTTAACCAAAAAAAAAAAAATCAAATTCGCATTACAATAGATAAATTTTAAATCCAAGGGATGAATGTTTAACTAAAACGATGATTTTTACGAAGAATAAAATAAGGTTTTCAGTTAAAAGAAATGATTTTAAAATAGTTGAATATTTAACCAAAAAGGCGAATTTTCAACCAAATGGCGGAATTTTTAACTAAGAAGATAAATTTTCAACTAAAAATGGAATAGTTAATTTTTATTTAAAAAATTTTAATTCGACGAAAAAAAGGAAATTTTAACAAAATAAATTTTTTTCACAAAGGAGTTCAGATTCAAGCCAGTTAGTTGGATTTTCAACCAAACAGTTGAATTTGCAACTAAAAAAGATAAATTTTCAATTAAAAATAGCATAGTTAAATTTTAGATTAAAAAATTTAGGTTTGACCTAAAAAAGAAACAAAATCTCAACAAAATAGTGAAATTTTCAAACGAAGAGATGAATTTTCAACTGAAAAAATCAATTTTCAACCAAAAAAATGAATTTTAAACAAAAAATATTTCAACCAAGTGGTATAATGTTCAACTAAGTTCTTTAATTTTAATCTGAAAAGATGAATTTTTAATACGATACATACATTTTCAACCAAATTGTTAAATTTTCAAATAAATAAAATGAATTTTTGACTAATAATGAAATACGTAAATTTTCATATGAAAAAATGAATGTTTACAAAAGAAAAGGTGAATTTTCAACTAAAAAGATGAATTTTTAATCAAGAAGATTAACTTTCCACAAAAAAAAAATACAAATTATCAACAAAAAAGACAAATTTTCAACTAAAAAGTTGAATTTGAAACTAAAAAAGATAATTTTTCATTTAAATAGGTACGTTTCCAACTAAAAATAAAATATTTAATTTTTTCATTACAAAAATTAATTTTCAACCCAAAAAAATGTAAATTAAAAAAAATGTAAATTATGAACCAAAAAAATGAATTTTTTTGGCAGGATTTCAACTTTAAACCAGGAAGTTGGATTTTCAACCAAACAGTTGTATCTACAACTAAAAAATACTACAAAAACCAGTATATGGCTGTGAGGCCACACGGAAGAAGTGAAACTTTGATGAATTCACTATGAAATTTTTCGCGATGAATCATCATAAGTTTTGAGGAGATCGCATAGTAAGAGAGTGCAGAAGGATATTTGATCATAGAGTATCATAGCCGTTCATAACGTATCATATTGTATCATAGTGTATCATATAGTATCATAGTGCATCATATAGTATCATAGTGCATCATATAGTATCATAGTGCATCATATAGTATAATAGTGTATCATATAGTATCATAGTGTATCATATAGTATCGTAGAGCATCATCATAGTGTATCTTGTTACGACATACTGTATATCGTATAATGCTGTATCATAGTGTATAATATTGTTGCGTATTGTATCGCATTGCATCATATTGTATTATATTGTATAATACTGTATTTAATTTTATTATATTGCCTCATAATTGCCAATAATTGCCAATTGCCATAATGCCAACAGCCATACCACGCTGAAAAAACCAGTTCTCGTCAGATTACTGAAGTTAAGCAGCGTTGGGCGCGGTTAGTACTTGGATGGGTGACCATTCGAGAAAACTGAGTGCTGTTGGCACATCGTGGGTGTCGTGAGCCCACACTTGTAGTTATTTACTACAAGAAACTATCCACCTAGAAACACTACCCGAATCGGGTAGTGTCACGCCTACCCTGAAAGGGAAATGGCCTAATGGTATACATAATGTATCATATTGCATCATATGATATAATATTGTATCGTATTGTATCATCTAGTGTATCACATTTTATCATATTGCACTATATTGTATTATATTGCATCAAATTTTATGATACTGTATCATATTGTATCATATTCCATCATATTATATGATATTGTATCACATTGTATGGTAGTATAACACATTGTATGACGTTGCACCATACTGTATCACATCGTATCATATTTGATAATAGTGTATCACATCGTGTGATATTGTATGATACTGTATCACATTATTTTATAATTTATTAGATTGTGTGATGCGGTTTCACGTTTTATAATATTGCGTGATTTTGTATGCTATTGTATCATATTGTGCAATATTGTATTGTATTGCATCATATTGTATGATATTGTATCATTTTCCATCATATTATATGATATTGTATCACATTGTATGTTATTATAACACATTGTAAGACGTTGCACCATATTGTATCACATCGTATCATATTTTATAATATTGTATTGTATCGCATGATATTGCATGATAATGTATCATATTATTTTATAATTTATTAGATTCTGTGATGCGGTTTCACGTTTTATGATATTGCGTGATATTGCATCATATTGTGCCATATTGTATCGTATTGCATCATATTGTATGATACTGTATCATATTTTATGATATTGTATCATATTCCATCATATTATATGACATTGTATCACATTGTATGGTATTATATCACACTGTATGACGCTGCACCATATTGTATCAAATCGTATCATATTTCATAATAGTGTATTATGTCGGATGATAGTTTATTATATCGTATGATATTGTATCATATTATTTTATAATGTATTACATTGTGTGATGCGGTTTTATCATATTGTGCCATATTGCATCATATTGCGTCATATGATATCATATTGTATCGTATTGTATCATATAGTGTGATAGTGTATCGCATTTTATCATATTGCATTGTATTGCATTATATTGCATCATACTGTATGATACTGTATCATATTGTATAAAACTGTATAATATTGCATTATATTGTATCATATTACATCATATTATATGATATTGTATCACATTGTATGGTATTATAATACATTGTATGACGGTGCACCATATTGTATCACATCGTATCGTATTTTATAATAGTGTATTATGTCATATGATATTGCATGATATTGTATCATATTATTTTATAATTTATTAGATTGTGTGATGCGGTTTCACGTTTTATGATATTGCGTGATATTGTGTGATATTGTATCATATTGTGCCATATTGTATCGTATTGCATCATATTATATGATACTGTATCATATTGTATGATACTGTTTCATATTGTATCATATTCCATTATATTATATGATATTGTATCACATTGTATGGTATTATATCACATTGTATGACGTTGCGCCATATTCTATCACATCGTATCATATTTTATAATAGTGTATTATGTCGTATGATAGTTTATTACATCGTATAATATTTTATCATATTATTTTATAATGTATTACATTGTGTGATGCGGTTTCATGTTTTATCATATTGCGTAATATTGTATCATATTGTATCATATTGTGCAATATTGTGCAACATTGCATCGTATTGCATCATATTCTATGATACTGTATCATACTCCATAATATTATATGATATCGTATCACACTGTATGGTATTGTATCATATCGTATGATACCCGGTGATATTGTATGCCACCTAATGTATAAAATTGTATCATATCGTACGATTCACTGTGATATAGTATGATAATATATGAGAATGTATTATACTGTATCATAATGCATCATATTGTATCATAACAAAAAAAGAGTGAAATTATTATGTTTGTAATATGAGAAAATAAAAATCAAGAATCGTGAACGCGAGCTTCGTGCGCTAGTTTCTATAATTGAAAGCGAGAGGTCACGCAACAACTAACGTAAAAAATGAAATAACGAAAAGCGCTTAAAAAGTAATGGGAAAAGTAGCGGAAACGAAGTTTGAACATCTGAATTAAAAAAATTTAATTAAGTTGGCAAATCTTTGTTTGAAAATTTCTCGACTCTTTCGAGGAGTAGACGAACTTTTCAAATTTTCCAGAATGACCTGAATGTTTTACAATGTTTCCTTCCAGTGCATACACCGCTTACTTTCACCGCAGTTCTTGCGAATACAAAAACTTTTCAAGTAATATGGGCATGAGTGAGCTTTCAGTTCCTCTCTGATGTTACTTTAAAAAAAATTTATTTTTTATTCCAAAATAGGAAATACGACTTTTCGTGAAAAATCCAATTTTATAGTATTGAACAATTTTACTTTGAATTAATTTTTTTCTGAAAAAAGATCTCCTTTCGCTCCGCTGAGAATCGAACCACAGGACTTCCGATTGCCGGTCGGGTGCTTTCCCATTAAGCTACTAGCGAGATCGAGAGAAGAAACTTTTTTCAGAAAATACACGCACTATTTTGCCAGGTGGTAAATCAAATTTTTTAAGGAATCTGTATTATAGTCAGAGAATAACAGAACATCTTTAACGTCTTTTCAGACTAGATGGAGATATGGATTAAACATTATTTTTAATTAATTTTTTTCTGAAAAAAGATTATCTTTTTCGCTCCACTGGGAATTAATTGAAAAATTTGATTTGCTACCTGGCAAAATAATGCGTGTATTTTCTGAAAAAAGTTTCTTCTATCGATCTCTCTAGTAGCTTAATGAGAAGGCACCCGAACGGCAATCGGAACTTCTGTGGTTCGATTCCCAGCGGAGCGAAAGGAGAATATCTTTTTTCGGAAAAAAATTAATTCGAAATAATTTTTAATTAATATCTCCATCTAGTCTGAAAAGACGTTACAAATTTTCTGTTATCCTCTAATGATAATACAGATTCCTTCAAAAATTCTACTTTCGTATTTCGTAATCTATGTATTCAAAAGTGAAGAACAAAAATACGAAGCATTTAAAAAACAACTTTAAATTCTGACGATTTTATTCAATTTCAATTTCAGTTGACCAATTTGATCCCAAAATTTGATCAAAATGATATGCAAGGCCTTTCATGTATGTCTCACTCTAAACGATTGATCCGTTTCCTCGGTAGTGGATAAGGGTAGAGATTAGTCAGACGAAAGTTTGGTGAAATCTAAATCAAATCAGCCACCGGAAAAACTGGAAAAATTGGACAAAAAGTGGAAAATTTTTTGGAAAATCGCGATTTTCGAACTCTACTCTAAGAGAAAATTGCTAAAAACAATAATAAATTTTTTAAACAATTTATGTCGATATCTAATTATCAGTATGAAGTAGTATTTCATGTATTAGAAACAATTTGCGGTAAAAAAACCGCAGAAAATCATAATTAGCGTTAAAACCTCGCAAAACATATTTTTTCACTTATGGGGTTTTTTTGGGACCCTATAAAACTTATCTTATAAAATATGATATAAATATGATATAAATCATATAAAAATTATCAACCTTGAAATTTCAACAAGATAGATGAATTTCCAACTAAAAAGATATAGTTACAATGAAACAGTTGAATTTCCCACCGAAAAAAATAAATTTTTAACCAAAAATGAAATAGTTGAATTTTCCACAAAAAATATAAATTTTCAACCAAAAATTAAATAGTTGAATTTTCCACCAAAAAGATAAATTTTCAACCCAAAAAGACGAATTTCTAACAAAATAGTTCAATATATAACCAAAGAGATGAATTTTCAACTGAAATAATGAATCTTGAACTAGAATAGTTTGTTAAATTTTCATTTAAAATAAATTATTTTATAACAAAAAAAAAATCTTCAGGAAAATAGTTAAATTTTCAACCCTGGAGATGAATTTTCAAATCAAAAAGACGAATTTTCAACCAAGCAGGAATCTGCAGTCAAAAAAAATCTCGGTCAAATTGTTCAATTTTCAATCCAAGAATATAAATATTCGAAAAAGAAGTTAATTTTCAACCAATTAGTTGAATTTTCAATCCAAATATATGAATTTCATTAAAAAATGTTTATTTTCACTAAAGAAGTTACTTTTCAACCAAATAGTAACATTTTCAACCAAAAATAATCAAAAGTTTAGACAAAAAGATGAATTCTCAACGAAAAATGTAATAGTAGAGTAGTTAAATTTCCAATTAGAAAAATTAATTTTTTCCAAAATAGCGAATTTTCAATCAAACGAATGAATTTTTGATTAAAATGATAAATCTTCAACAGAAAAAATGTATTTTCAACAAATATTTCTATTTTCAAGCAAGTTGTTGAATTTTCAAATAAAAAGCGTAAATTTTCAACCAAAAATGAAATAGTTAAGTTTTCACTTAAGGAAAATTCTCAAAGAAAAATGTAATAGTAGACTAGTTAAATTTCCGAGAAATTTAAAAAAAAAAAAAGTATTTTCAATAAAATATTTCAACTTTCAAGCAAGTTGTTGATTGTTCAAATATAAAAGGTAAAGTTTCAATCAAGATTGAAATAGGTAAATTTTCAGTTAAAAGAATTAATTTTCAAAAAAAGGTGAATTTTTAACTGAAAAGATGAATTTTTAACCAAGAAGATTGATTTTCTATAAAAAAAAGACGAATTTCCAAAAAATACTATGAATTTTCAACCAAATAGTTAAATTTTTAATTAAAAAAGATACATTTTCAACAAAATATTTGAATTTTCAACTCAAAAATTAATTTTTTGACTAAAGATTTTAACTTTAAAACAGGTTGAATTTTAATGTAGAGAAGATGAATTTTCAACGAAATTGATGAATTTTCAAGTAAAAAAAGAAGATAATTATTTATTATTAATTAATATGATGTTGAAATCCAAAATGATTCCAATTTTTAATCGAAAGCAGTTTGATTCAGCCAAGAATGGGGAATTTTCAAGAAAACAGTTGAATTTTCAACAAAAACGAATGACTTCATATCAAATTTATTGAATTTAAAAAAAAAAATTAAATTTTTAACCAAATAATTAAATTCTCAAGCAAAAAAGATTAATTATGAAAGAAAAATATAATATTAGACTTTGCAACCAAAAAGAAAAAAAAAGTAGACTTATGGGGGTGATATTTAAAATAGTGTATTGTGCTACAAGTTGAAAAAGCGAGAGATTTAAAACGAGTGTGAAGTTAGCTACCCGAGCGGAGCGAGGGTGGCTATCACACGAGTTTTAAATCGTCGCTTTTTCAATGTGTGGGACACGATACTTTTTCTATAATTTGTGCAAAAGTGCTAGTTTTTGTTTACCTGTTTTTTGTGTAAAAAGAAGGCGATTTTTTGTCGATTGACGCAGCAATGACAATGGCAATTATCAAAACCATGGCAATAATATGGCAGTAATAATAAGCTGGTTCTCACAATTGAATAGTTGGCCCATAAAGTTGAGGGTTATAAAATTTCCGATTTTTCTTGGAAAAAACCAAGCACAGTATTTTCGGAGAAACTGACGGTGTTTTTTTGCTTTTGCCAAGTGACAAAAGTACATACAAAATACACAACTCGAGACTTTTCAGGAAATTGATTTTAGGTTAGGGACGACAGTCGGAAAATAGAATGAAGTTGGCTGCGCACGATGCACGAGTACACCCGAGGCAGCACGAACCCACCCGAAATAACATTTACTTTTGTCACTGTGCCTCACTTTTATCACTGTCCATTTACTTTTTCCACTGCATCTGTCCACTTTTGTCACTGTTGCCCGGAAAGGTCGGCACTGCGCATGCGCCACGTCATCGACCAAAAATCGATCACTTTTTACACCAAAAACAGGTGGAAAAACTGGCACTTTTTCGCGAATTATAGAAAAAGTAATATTTTTGTCATATTCTAGGGATAATTTTGAAAATAAATGCTGAGTTTAAACTCAATTCAGCTAATATTGACGATTCTGAATAAAATGTACAAAAATGTTTTTTTTTTTTCTTATGGGAAATACGTGTTGAATTACTTAATAATTATTATCGATAATAAATTATTAATAATACTTGTTGTTGTTCATGGTACTTGCGCCACCTCTAAATATCATTTTTTGTCAAAAAAAAAAAAAAATTCTTCTTGTGATTTTAAGTGGTTTATTATTGTCTTATATAATAAATTAATGCTTGTTTGAGATCAATAAATTTTTTTCTGTAATGTATACCATTAAGCCATTTCCCTTTCAGGGTAGGCGTGACACTACCCGATTTGGGTAGTGTTTCTAGGTGAATAGTTTTCTTGTAGTTATAAATAACTACAAGTTTGGGCTCACCACACCCATAATATGCCAACAGCACACAGTATTCTCGAATGGTCACCCATCCAAGTACTAACCGCGCCCAACGCTGCTTAACTTCAGTGATCTGACGAGAACTGGTTTTTTCAGCGTGGCATGGCCGTTGGCCATGAATAATGAATAATAATATATATAATAATAAATAAATAATATATATATATAATATATACAATATAATAATAAATAAATAATAATTAATAATAATGAATAATAAAAAAAAATAATTTGCTTCAACTTGAAATATGGAAATCTGAAGAAATGCTTTTTGAAGTTTAAAAATAATAATTTACAGAGAAATAAAGATTATAGTCCAATATAGGAAAATTGGAAAATATATAGAAACACTTTTAAAAAGAAAAAAAAATTATTTTTCAGAGTTGAATATTCGTTTTTTTTTGGTTGAAAATTAATTTTTTTCTGAAAATTTGGGGTTTCAGTTAAAGATTCATCATTTCAGTTCAAAATTAATCTCTTTGTTTGCAAATTTGATTAGAAATTTGAATATTTTATTGAAAATCCAGTAAATTTTATATAAAGTCATTCTTTTTTGTTGAAAATTCAACTGTTTTGTTAAAAAATCGCCATTTTTGGTTGAATCGAACTACTTTCGATTAAAAATTATAATCATTTTGGGTTTTAAGATCATATTAATTAATAATAAATAATTATCTACTTTTCTTACTTGAAAATTCAACCATTTGGTTAAAAATTCAAATGTCTGTTTCAAAGTTAAAATTCTCAGTAAAAAACTAATTTTTGAGTTGAAATTTCAAATATTTTGTTGAAATTTTCTTTTCTTGGTTGAAAATTAATTTTTTGATATGAAAATTAAGTATTTAATTTTTGGTTGAATGTGTATCTTTTTTAATTAAAAATTCAACTATTTGGTTCAAAATTCATTGTATTTTATTGGAAATTTGTCTTGTTTGATAGAAAATCAATCTTTTTGTTTGAAAATTCATCTTTTCATTTAAAAATTCACCTTCTTTTGAAAATGAATTCTTTTAACTGAAAAATTACCTATTTCAATCTTAATTGAAAATTTATCTTATCTATTTGAAAATCCAACAAGTTGCTTGAAAGTTGAAATATTTTGTTGAAAATACTTTTGTTTCTTGAAGATTTATCATTTCAGTTAAAAATTCATTTGTTGGGTTGAAACTTTGTTTTTTTGGTAAAAAAATAATTTTTGAAATTAGAAATTTAACTAGTCTACTATTACATTTTTCGTTGAGAATTCATCTTTTTGTCTAAAAATTTGATTATTTTTGGTTGAAAATATTACTATTTGGGTTGAAAATTCAACCAGTTGGTTAAAAATTAACTTCTTTTTCGAAAATTTATATTTTTGGATTGAAAATTCAACAATTTGATCAAAAATTTTTTTTTTCGCAATGCAGATTCCTGCTTGGTTGAAAATTCGTCTTTCTTATTTGAAAATTCATCTCCACGGTTGAAAATTTAACTATTTTCATGAAGATTTGTTTTTTTTTTTTTGTATACAATAATTTATTTTAAATAAAAATTTAACAAACTACTCTAGTTTAAGATTCATTATTTCAGTTGAAAATTCATCTCCTTGGTTAAATATTGAACAATTTTTTCAGAAAATCTTCATTTTCGGTGGAGAATTTATCTTTTTCAATGGAAAATTCAACTATTTAATTTTTGGTTGAAAATTTATATTTTTTGTGGAAAATTCAACTATTTCATTTTTGGTTCAAATTTTTTTTTCTTTGTTGGTGCTTTTAAGTTGTAAATCTTTCAGAAGAGCAATTCCGAACTAGGTAAATATATAGAAACACTTTCAGAATGAAAAAAATTTATTTCCAGGACCATAAAGATTTATAGCACAATACAAGAAAATTGGAATTTCTCTTCCACCCTGTAATTTTAAATCTTCTAAAATATTTCTTGTTTTATAAATATTATATTGGTCATAACTAACCTACGACTTTCAATAAAAATTATAAGAATTGCCACTAGACATATATTAATGAAATTGTTTCAAAATTAATTTTGGATCCACAACAGTAGATTTTTTGATCTGAAGTTGATGATCAGAATGATACTTTTTTTTCAATTGAGTTTATTAATTTAATTAAAAATTTAACTTCATATCGTTAGTTTTTTTAGAATAATTGCAATAGGAATATTTTTTTTTAATTTAGATTTATTTATTATTATTTTTATTTGAATTTTAACTTGAATTCTGAAATTTATCAAAGCAACGACAAGCATTATTTGTTCGCTGTTTCATTTTTATTTCACTGCTTCTCTCTAGAGAAATGACAAGAAATATGAAATACTGAGAGGGAAAATTCTGTATGTAATATGCAATTATATTTAGTTCAACCAGGGGTAGAGCAAGAAAATAATTTTTTCTCGCATCCATTAAAAAAACTTATTTTTCAGAATTAAAAAAAAAAAATTGAAAGCTTTTTAATAATTATGAAAGATTTGAGGAGATTAAATTTTTTTCAAGATTTCTGGGAAAATTTTAAATGGTTTAGATTATATTTGAAAAAAATAATTTTAAGTTTTGAAGATTTCAAAATGTGTGAAAAAAGAATATGGAAGAGTTTGAGACCATTTTTTTAATTTTTCAAAATTTTTCAAAATTGCATGTAAACTGTATTTTGAAGGGTGCCAAGAGAATGAAAAAATGTTCGTAAGATTCATGGAAAAATTTCTAATGATCGTTTTGTAATGAATTCTAAGAGAAAATTGAAAAAGATTACAAAACATTTGCAATTATTTCCTAAAATTTGGGTAAGTTTAAGAGATATTCAGAAGTTTTGAAACGATTCAAAAATAATTCAAACTTGTAAAAATGTTTTAAGAATTTTGTAAGATTTCACGAAAATGAAAAAAAATTCTACGTTCCTAGGAAAAATTAAAATGATTTTCTATTTCGAAAAATTAATTTTGGGAGATTATTTAAAAAGATTTCAAAACATTTCTAAAGATTTCTAAAACTGTCAAAGAAAAATCTGAAATATATTAAGGCAATTTTTTTAATTTTGTAGAATTAAAAAAAAATTCGAATATTTTTTAAAGATTAGGTTTGGAAGGTCTGAAAAAATAAAAATAAAATTTTTATTAAGATTTGTGTGAAAATTTTTAATGATTTTCTAATATTTCGAAAAAGGGTGTAGAAGATTTTAAACCAAAATGTTTCAATTTTGTAAGATTGAAAAATAAGAAAGAATTGAGTAAATTCAAGAAATATTAAGAAGAATTGAAGAAATTCAAAAACAATTTCAAACTTTAAAAGATTTTTAGTAATGTAGATTTTTGAAGATTCGAAAAAAACTTTAGAAGCTCTAAAATAATTTCGAGAGGATTCAAGAGAATAAACAAATTTTCTTTAAATTGCGGGGAAAATTTAGAAGATTGGAATTCAATCTTTTTACATTTTGAATGATTTTTAAAAATTTTATAAAAAATTCGAGTCAGTTAAAAATATTATCAGGAATTTAAGACGTTTTGAATAGATTAGAAATATCCAAAAACTTGGAAACATTTCCGAAAATTTATCAAATATTTCTTGATTTCTTTCAAATTTCTAAAAGAATTTTTCCTAATATTTTGTAAAATCCTATAAAATGAAAAAAGTTTCTTTGAAATCTTCTAGATCCTTTTTTGACACATCTGAAATATTCGAAAATCTATTTAAGTTTTCCCAGGAATCTTATAAAAATTATATTTATATAAATTCTAAAACAAACTGATAATACTTATTTTGTTGTTCTCAATTCACAGAATTTAATTTCAGTTCGAATTTAAGTGTTCAAAAACTTTTAACAAATAAATAGTTATTTGCCATTTTTATATTGTATTATTATTGATATTATTTTGTTTTCTTCATGGTATTGAAAAAAGTTTCAAATTAGTAGGTAGAAAATTAATCTCTTTCAGTTGAGATTCCAGCTATTTTCTTGAAAATTTATCCTTTTTGGTTAAACTCAACTGTGATGGATTTCAAATTAAAGTCTTGTTTGGTTGAAAGAATATCAACTATTATATTTTTCGTTGAGGATTAATCTATTTTGGTTTGAAATTCGTGCATTTTTTTAAAAATTCAACTATTTTACCTGGTTGAAAATTCATATTTTCCATTTGAAAATACAACTGTTTTGTAGAAAATTCGTCTTCTTGACTTGAAAATACAACAATTTAGTGGACGATTTTTTTCTTTCTTGTTTAAGAATTTGACTTTTTCGTTTCAAAATTGATCTCTTTTAGTAAAAAAAATCTAATTTATTTTGGTTGAACATTCAACTATTTTGATATAAAATTGACTTGATTTGAAAATTTGTCTTTTTTGGTTGAATTCAACTATTTTGGTAGAGAGTTTAACAAATGGGTTGAAAAATAACGAAAATTTTTGTTAAAGATTCAACTTTTTATTTATTTTTGTAAAATGTTGATTTTGGTTGGGAAATTCATCTCTTTTAATAAAAAAAATTCTGAAGAGGGTTCAGCTATTTTTTTTTTTTTTAAATTTGTCTTTTCTGGTGGAAAATGTAACTACTTGTTTGAAAGTTTACCTACTTTGTTAAAAATTCAGTTGTCTGGTTGAAGATTCATAATTTTAGTCAAAAATTCATCTATGGTTGAAAATTGATCTATTTTCTTTCAAATTCAATTTTTTTTGGATGGCGGAAAATTCAAATATTTTGCTAGAAAATCCAACCATTTGGTTAAAAATTAACTTTTTTGTTGAAAATTTAACTTTTTTGTTGAAAATTCGTCTTTTTGGTTTTAAAATTGTAAAAAGTTCTACTATTTGGGTGAAAATTAACATTTTAATTGTAAATTAATATTTTCGGTGCGAAAATTTAACCATTTGGTTGAAAATTCATGAATTTCGTTAAAAATTTAATTTTTATGGTCGAAAGTCCAAATTTGGTCGAAAATTAACTTTTTTGTCGGAAATTTAACTATTTTGTAGAAAATTCGTCTTTTTGGTTTGATAATCCTGGAAAGTTCAAATTTTTGATTGAAGTCTTTTTGGTTTGAAAATGCTAGAAAATTCAACTATTTGGTTGAAAATTAACTTTTTTGTTGAAAATTTAACTCTTTTGTTGAAAATTCGTCTTTTTGATTTGAGAATCCTGGAAAGTTCAATTTTTTTATTGTAAATTAATATTTCCGGTGAGAAAATTCAACCATTTGGTTGAAAATTCATGTATTTTGTTAAAAAAAAAATTTTTGTAGAAAGACCAAATTTGGTCGAAAATCAACTTTCTTGTCGTAATTTAACTCTTTTGTACAAAATTTGTCTTTTTGGTTCCAAAATTCTAGAACATTGAACTGTCTGGTTGATTTACTTTTTTTTTAAATTTAATTGTTCTGTTGGAAATTAGTCTTTTTGAAAATGGTAGAATATTCAATTATTTGGTTGAAAATTTACTTTTTTGTTCAAAAATTAATATTTTAGGTATGAAAAATTCAATCATTTAGTTGAAAATTCATGTATTTCGTCAAAAATTTTAGCATTTTGGTAGAAAGTCCAAATTTGGTCGAAAATTAAATTTTTTGTTGGAAATTTAACTCTTTTGTAGAAAATTTGTCTTTTTGGTTTGAAAATGCTAGAAAATTCAGCTAATTGGTCGAAAATTTACTTTTTTGTTGGAAATTTAACTGTTTTTTTTTGGAAATTAGTCTTCTTGAAAATGGTAGAAAATTCAACTATTTGGTTGAAAATGTACTTCTTTCTTGAAAATTAATATTTTTGTTATGAAAATTCAACCATTCAGTTGAAAATACATATATTTTGTTAAAAATGTAAGTATTTTGGTAGAAAGTCCAAATTTGGTCGAAAATCAACTTTTTTGTTGCAAATTTGTCCTTTTAGCTTAAAAATTCATTTTTTCCGGTAAAAAAATTTCATATTTTTTGGGTAAAAATAAAAAGGTTTGGTTGAAAAATGTGACTCAAAAATCTTACTTTCACTAATGCCTATTTCTTTTTTTAATTAAGTTTTTATGAATACTTACTTTTACTTTTTGTAAAAAAATGTACAAAATTTAACATAAAAATACAGTTACATACAAATGGCTAATTTTTTCTTGTATTTTCTTGCAGAAAAGTAAAAAACTAACAATAAAGTATAAGTTTCAGCAATTCAAAAATTTGTATCAATTTTAATTTATATTTTTTGCATTGTTTTAAAAAACTACAAAGTATTACAGAAAGCTACAGAATTTTACTTTTTTTTAAATTTGGGTGTTTGACGTCATAAAAACACGTTTAGTTTTACGTAAATTATTGTAGAAAATTACAAATCTTCACAAGAAAATATTAAGAGATATTTACAAGTTTTGAGAGGATCGAAACTTAATTCATAACTGGAAACGATTTCGAAAAATAAGAAACTAAATTATATTTTTGAAGATTTCGAAATAAAATGTTAAAGCTTTTCAAGGATCTTTGAAGGTTTTAAGAAAATAAAAAATTTAAGTTTGCTAGGAAAATTTAAAATGATTTTTCATTTTGAAAAATTAATTTTAAGAGAATATTTGAAAAGATTAAAAAAAATTGTTCGATTAATAAATGACACTTGAAACATTACTAATTTGGAAAATAATCGAGTAAGTTCAAAATATATTTAGAACTTTTGAAAATATTCCAAAATAATTTAAAACGTGAAAAGATTTCAAACCATTTAATACCCAATATAGATTTTTGAAGATTTCGAAAAAAAAATTTATAAGCTTTCTAAGTATTTTGAAAGGTTTTAAATTAATAAAATTTTTTTATCAAAATTCCTAGAAAAACTAACACTAATTTTCCTTCGAAAAATTAATTTTAAAAGAATATTTAGTAAGATTTCCAAAATTTTCAAAAAAGAATCTGGATGATTTTAAAGTAGTTTTTTTTACTTTTGCAGGATTTTCAAAAAATTAAGTGCAAAAACTAGAGATCTCTTTTTGTGTATTATTAAAACACTCAACATACTTTTGAATTAAAAATTTTTTTAATTCAAGCTTAAAAAACTGTTCATTCAAGCGCTCAAATAATTTCCGCGTATAAAATGCAAGCTTTTAACACTTTTCAACTTAAATCTTATTAATTAAAAGCCGTTAAACTGCAAATTTTCAAATTTTATACTTTTAATTTATAAATGTTCAAAATTATATCATTTTGAGCAATTTTAGGCTAGAAACATTAATTTATACATTAAAATTTGTTTTGAATTCTTTTTAAATATTCTCTTAAAAATTTGTTTTGAGAAAATAATTTTAAAAATCTCCAGGAATCTAATAATAATATTATTAACTTGGAATTCGAATTTTTCCTATAATTTTGAAAAAATCCTGCAACAGTAGAAAAAAATATCTTAAAAACATCCAGATTCTTTTTTGACAGTTTTGGGAATCTTATTAAATATTCTTTTAAAATTAATTATTAAAAAAAAATTATTGTTAGTTTTCCTAGGAATTTTGATACACATTTTTTATTCATTTAAATTTTAGTATTTTGGTAGAAAGTCCAACTCGGTCCAAGTCGGAAATTTCACTCTTTTTTAGAAAACGTAAAAAAAAAATTTCAACTAAATGGTTAAATTTTAAAGTAAAAAAGATCAATTATATTAAAAATTGGAATAGTTACATTTTGAATTAAAAAATAAATAATTTAAAAAAACGATTTTTTAACCAAATAGTTCATTTTTCAATTAATGAGGTAAATTTTCTAACAAAAAGATAAATTTTCAATTCAAGTGATGAATTTTTACATGGGATGATTGAATTTTCATTTGAGAAAGAAATTTTTGACCAAAAATATTCAACTAAAAGAGATGAATTCTTAACGAAAAATGTAACAGTTAATTTTTCAACAAAATAGGGTACTTTTTAATAAAATTGTTTAATTTTTAACAAATTAGATTAATTTTCAACCGAAAACATTAATTTTATCTCAGAAGAAGAATTTTATTTTCTGCCGAAAAAGAGTAATTTAAAAAAAAAAAATTTTTAAACAAATAGTTGAATTTTCATATAAAAAAGATGAATTTTCAACCAAAAAGTTTGATTTTTAACTAAAAAAAATACATATATATAATACCTTTTAAATTGCTTTAAAAAGATTATAAATTTTGTGTTCAAAATTTTCAAAAATCTACATTGTGTATTAAATTGTTTGAAATCTTTACACATTTTTAATTATTTTGGAATCTTTTCAAAGCTTCTTTTTAAATATTCTCTTAAAATTAATTTTTCAAAATAAAAAATCATTCAAAATTTTCCCAGCAAAATTAAGAATTTATTTTTATTTTCTTAAAACATTTAAAGATCCTTGAGAAGGTTCAAAATTTTATTTCGAAACCTACACAAATCTGAATTTACTTTTTTATTTTTCAAAATATTTTCCAGTTTTCAATTAAGTTTGAATTTTCTCAAAACTTTTAAATGTCTCTCAAACTAACTGAATTTTTTTCAAATTGATGATTGCTCAATTGTTATTTATCCATCAAAATTCAATAATTTCACTCACATTTATTGAAAATTATTTAAATAAAACAATTAAAATTGTAACGCTCAAAGTTTAAATTTAATACACTGAAATATTAACGATTCGAGGCTTTCTATTTTAAATAGTTCAGTTTAAAATTGTTTAATTTTCAATATTTGATTTATAATTGCTCATTTTAAATAAAAAAGTACAATATTACTAAATATTCAAGAAAATGTCATCCTTAATTAAAAATTTTCAAATTAAATGTTTGAAAATGTAATATTTTAGATTAAAACAATATTTGTATAGGATTTGGAATTAAATAAGAGCGTTTAATTATGAATTTATTAATTTGAAATTATTTTGGAATTAAAAATAGTTTATAAAGTTTCAATCGAATGTCCACATTTGTTTAACTACTGAGCCTTTCAAATTGAAAAATTTCTATTTTTAACGTTAAAATCTGTAACGTGCTTAATTTCGAACAGATTCAGAATCGTCCTGTAAAATCAATTATTTTTCAAGTATTGTTTGTAAAAATTTGTATTTTTTTGTAATTTTCTACAATAATTTACGTAAAATTAAAAGTATTTTTATGACGTTAAATACCCACATTGAAAAAATGTGAAATCCTGTAGTTTTCTGTAATACTTTGTAAATGTAGATTTTTACAACGTAAAAAAAATATTAATAAAAAGTTATACAAATTTTTGAATTGTAGTAACTTATACTTCATTGTTAATTTTTTTACTTTTCAACAAGAAAATAAAAGAAAAAAATTTAGCTATTTGTATTTAACTGTATTTTCTTGTTAAAGGTACATTTTTTTACAAAAAATTTTTTAAAATTAAATTTTAAAATTAAAATTGCTTAAAATGATACAAATTTGGAAATTTATAAATTTTTTGATTCATTCTTCAATGCATAGCACTGAAAATGATAGCACAATAAAATACAATAAAATAAAGCAATGTACAAAAAAATACAAAAAAAGTACAAATTTTGTCCAAATAATAGAAAAAGTTGTACTTTCCTGTAATTTCGGATTTGTCCTTTTTTCCAATTTTCACGCGAGATTTTTTTTTTAACGTGGTAGCTTATGATTCGTGAATTTCGATGAGTTGCATATAAATGATATAATTTTGTAAATATGCAGGCAGTTTCCACCCTTTTCCCAGATATTGTTCAACTGGTACGGAGTCGCTGAACTGATCTCTCCGTACAATACTTCGTTGGGATTCTAGGACATCGAGGATTTCAAATATTCCATACCTATACCTCAACGATGCAATTTCTGGTTTGTTTTAATTAAAAAACTATTAATAATTCCTGTACCCTGACTTTCTGGAAAATATTTTCAATTAAAGAGTAGAATCTTCTCAATTATTGAAAGAATACTTTTTTTTTATCTGGATAACAAAAAACTGATTATTTTGAACCCAAGCTCGATTTTTGACAAGGTTTTCATTTTTTTAAATAAATAAATTAAATTTAAAGAAAAGTCCAGCTGAGGTGGATTTTTCCGAATTATATCGGATTACTTCGGATTACTTCGTCTAAACTAGACTTACGCGAATTTTCTACCAAAGGGATTACTTTTTTTAACAAAATTGTTAAATTTTCAATAAAATAGATGCATTCTTGACCAACTAGTCGAATTTTCAAAGAAAAATATATATTTTCAAACAAACAGTTAAATAGTTGAGTTTACAGTTAAGAAATTAACATCCAACGAAAAAAAACGAATTTTCGAAAAAATAGGGAAATTTTTAACTAAAAAGATAAATTTTCAATTTAAGTGATGAATCTTCACATGGAAAAATCAAATTCTTAGTTCAGAAATAATTTTTTGATCAAAAAACAACAATTTTTCAACACAATAGTTAAATAGTTAACCAAAGAGATGAATTTTTAACTAAAATAAAAATTCTTCAACCAAAAGAGATGAATTCTCAACGAAAAATGTAATAGTTAATATTTCAACAAGAAATTACACTTTTTAATAAAATTGTTTTATTTTCAACAAAGTCCATTAATTTTTAACTAGAAGCATAAGTTTTTATCTAAGAAGAAGAATTTTATTTTCTACCGAAAAAGACTATTTGAAAAAAAAACATTAATTTTTAACCAAATAGTTCAATTTTCAATTAAAAAAGATGAATTATTAATCAAAATTGGAATAGTTACAGTTTGGAGTAAAAAATTCATTATTGATAACAAAAAAAAAAGATTTTTCAACAAAATAGTTCATTTTTCAATGAATGAGGTAAATTATCAACCACAAAGATAAATTTTCAATTCAAAGGATGAATCTTCACATGGAATAGTTAAATTTTCAGTTAAAAAAAATTTTTGACCAACAAACAACGATTTTTCAACACAATAGATAAATATTTAAAAAAAGGGATGAATTTTTAACTAAAATGAAAAATATTCAACCAAAAAAGATGAATTCTCAACGAAAAATGTAATAGTTAATATTTCAACAAGAAATGACACTTTTTAATAAAATTGTTTCATTCTCAATGAAGTACATTAATTTTTAACTAGAAGCATACATTTTTATCTAAGAAGAAGAATTTTATTTTCTACCGAAAAAGACTATTTAAAAAAAAATTATTTTTTAACTGAATAGTTGAATTTTCAACTAAAAAAGTTCAATTATTAATCAAAATTGGAATAGTTACATTTTGAAATAAAAAATTCCTTATTTACAAAAAAAAAAAGATTTTTCAACAAAATAGTTCATTCTTCAATCCATGAGGTAAATTTTCAACAAAAAAGATAAATTTTCAATTCAAATGATGAATTTTCACATGGAATGATTAAATTTTCATTTGAGAGAGAAATTTTTGACTAAGAAATAATGATTTTTCAACAGAATAGTTGAATATTTAACCAAAGGGATGAATTTTTAACTAAAATGAAAAATCTTGAACCAAAAAAGATGAATTTTCAACAAAAAATGTAATTGTTAATATTTCAACAAAATAGGGTAGTTTTTCATAAAATAATTTAATTTTTAAAAAATTAGAATAATTTTCAATCAAAAAAATGAATTTTTATCTAAGAGAAAGGATTTTATTTTCTACCGAAAAAAATGATTTTGAAAAAAAAATACATTGATTTTGAACCAGATAGATAAATTTTCAATTGAAGAAGATAAATTTTAAACCAAAAAGTTTAATTTTCAAGTAAAAAAATATACATTTTCAAGTAAATGGTTAAATTTTAAACTAAAAAAGATCAATTATATCAAAAATTGGAATAGTTACATTTTGAATTAAAAAATACGATTTTTCAATAAAATAGTTCATTTTTCAATTCAAATGATGAATTTTCACAGGGAATGAAATGAATTTTCAACTAAAATGAAAAATCTTCAACCAAAACAGATGAATTCTCAACGAAAAAAGTTTAATTTTTAACTAAAAAAAAATACATTTTGAACTAAATAGTTGAATTTTTAACTAAAAAAGATAAATTTTAAATAAAAATTTGAACAGTTACATTTTGAATTAAGAAAATTAATTATGTACAAAGAAAAAGATTTTTCAAAAAAATAGTTCATTTTTTAATCAATGAGGTGAATTTTCAACTAAAATAATCCATCTTTAACAAAAAAATGAATTTTTAACAAAGCATTTCAACTTCATGAAAATCAATGAAATTTTGAGTTAAAACATTAATTTTCGACCAAATTACAAAGATTTTTTAATAAAATAGTTCAATTTTCAAGCAGAAAAATGAATTTTTGACTGAAATGATGAATCATAAACCAAAAAAAAAAAATGAATTTTTAACAAAGTTGTTGAATTTTCTACAAATAAATTAATTTTTAACCATACGAGATGAAGTCTCAACGAAAAGTGTAATAATTGAAATTTCAACCAAAAAAGATTTTTATTTTAAATGAAAACTATTTAAATTTAGCCAAAAAGACTAATTTTTAACCAAATAGTTGAATTTTCAACCAAAAATGTGAATTTTTGACCAAAAAGATTAATTTTTTACCAAAAAAGACGAATTTTCGAATAAAAATAAAATTAACAACAAAAATGGTATAGTTACTTAACAAATTTTTTAAATTAATTTTTCACCAAAAAAAGGAATTATCAAAGAAGCATTTAAGTTTTTAACCAAACAGATAAATTTCCAATTAAAATAATGCTTCTCTAATAAAAAAATCCATGTTTACAAAGTAGTTCAACTTTCAACCATCTAGTCGGATTTTCTAACAAAGTTGTTAAATTTCTCATCCAAAAATTTTCGTAGCATATTGAGTCGTTTAAATTTCTATCCTGCCGCTCTCACATCCTCTTCTATCCTATCCTATTCGATTTTAGTTGGCCCTATCATATTCGATCATATCCCATCGTATCCGATCCTATGTTATCTTATCCTATCATATCCTGTTCGACAATTAAATTAAATTCTATAAGATTCTGTCCGATCATATCCTATACAATTCTATTCGACTCTGTCTTTTTCTATCGCATTCTATCAGACTTCATCCGATTCTTTCCGATTCTATACAATCTTATCGGATCCTATCCGATTCTATACAATCCTATAAGATTCTATCAGATTCTTTCCAATTATATTCTATTCGAGCCTATTTGTACCTATCCTGTTCTTTCGGATCATATCAGATCCTGATTGGTCATATTCTATCCGATTCTATCCAACATCATCCGATCCTATCAGAGTATATCGGATTCTATACAATCCCATAAGATTCTATCACATTCTGTCCGATCATATTATATGCGATCCTATTAGACCCTTTTCGGTTCTATCGGATTCTATCAGATTCTATTCGACCATATCCTTTCCGATTCTATCCAATCTCATCCAATCCAATCCGATTCTATACGATTATACATAGTCCTATAAGATTGTATCAAATTATGTCCAATCATATCCTATTCGACCCTATTTGACCCTGTTTAATTCTATCTGATTCTATCAGATTCTATCCGATCATATCCTATCCGATTCTGTCCGATTCTATCCAATATCATCGAATTCTATAAGATTCTGTCCGAGTATACCCTATTTGATTCTATTTTACCCTGTCCGTATCCGATTCTATCCGATTCTATACAATCCTATAGATTCTATCCGATTCTGTACGATTATATCCTATTCGATTCTATTTTACCCTGTCCAGTTCTATCTGATTCTAGCAGATTCTATCCGATCATATCCTATCCGATTCTGTCCGATTCTATACAATATCATCCGATTCTATCCGATTCTATACAATCCTATAGGATTCTATTAAATTATGTGTGATCATACCCTATTCGATTCTATTTTACCCTGTCCGTATCCGATCATATCCGATTCAATCCGATTCTATACAATCCTATAGATTCTATCAGATTCTGTCCGATTATATCCTATTCGATTCTAATTTACCCTGTCCTGTTCTTCCTGATTCTATCAGATTTTATGCGATTATATCCTATCCGATTCTGTCCGATTCTATCCAATATCATACAATACTATCCGATTCTATGAGATTCTGTCCCATCATATTCTATGAGATCCTATTTGACCCAGTCCTGTTCTATCGGAATCTATAAGATTCTATCCGATTCTGTCTGATTCTATACAATGTCATCCGATTCTATCCGATTCTATACAATCCTATAAGATTCCATAAAATTCCGTCCGATTATACCCTATTCGATTCTATTTTACCCTGCCCGTATCCGATCATATCCGATTATATCTTATTCTATACAATCCTATGGATTCTATCAGATCCTATCCGATTCTGTCCGATTTTACCCAATATCATCCGATCCTATCCGATTCTATCCAACTCTATACAATCTCCTAAGATTCTATGAGATTCTGTCCCATCACATCCTATGAGATCCTATTTGACCCAGCCCTGTTCTATCGGAATCTATAAGATTCTATCCGATTCTGTCCGATTCTATCCCATCCGATCCTATCCGATTCTATACTATTCTACATAATCATATCAGATTCTATCAGATTCTGTCAGATCATATCCTATTCGATCCTATTTGACCCTGTCGTGTTCTATCTGATTCTATCCGATTCTATACAATCCTATAAGATTATATAAGATTCTGTCCGATTATATGCTATTCGATTCTATTTTACCCTGTCTTATTCTATCGCATTCTATCAGATTCTATCCGATCATATCCTTTCCGATTCTGTCCGATTCCATCCAATATCATCCGATTCTATAAGATTTTGTCCGATTCTGTCCGATGCTATACAATCCTATAAAAATCTATTAGATTCTGTCCGTTCATATCCTATTCGACCATATCCGATTCTGTCCGATTCTATCCAATCTTATCTGATCCTATATGATTCTACCCGACTCTATCGGCGGGCTAAGAAACCCTAAAAATGGTACTTCTGAAAAGTGAAAAATAAAAGTTTTCCACCTTCAATTATTGATAAAAAAAAAAAGATAAAATAAAAAATGTGAACTCACCATGCCGTCTCCAATGTTGTGTACAACACAGGGTAACATTCCTGTTGATCCTGATTGAGCCGAAATGACTGTAGAATTTTCAGTGCCGAAAGTCATCGGAAGAGTCGGCGGTAAATCAACGTCCAAAGGCTTTAGTGTACGATCCAACGAATTGGCGTTCATCCCGACAACCTCGGCCGTAACTGCTGAGGGATAGTCTAAAAAAGAAGACGTTACATAAAAAAGTCGTTACTTCAAGAACCGGTATTAGAGACGGTGACGGTAACGTTAAACCAGCAGTATGGCAATTTTCTTTTAAATTACTTTTTCCTGCAACTTAACGCCTTTTGCTCTCAAATATTTATACAAAGTTTCCTAGTCTTCAGTAAACCAAGGAGTATTTAATTTCAAATTTCAGGGTGATTAAAAAATCCAGAAAAATAAAATTCTTGAAAAACAAAATAGTCGAAATAGGAAATTACCAAAATCATAGGACGATTGAAAAATTCCGAAAAATTAACTTCTTAAAAAACGAAATATTCGAAAAAGAAAATTGGGAAAAATGAAAATTCCCGAAAACAAAATTCCCGACACTGTACAATTTCCGAATTTGAAAATTTACCAACAATAAAATTCCCAAAATTATAAAATTACCGAATTGGAAAATTCCCGAATAATTTTTAATATTACCGACTTGTAAAATTGCCGAGAGTTTATAATTTTAGCGAATTTGAAAATTCCCGACATAAAATTGCCGTATTATAAAATATCCGAAGTAGAAAATTCCAGAATTATAAATTTTCTGAAATGGAAAATTTCCGAAAATTCAAATTCCTGAACAGTTTATATTATTACCGAATTGGAAAATACCCGAATAATAAAATTCTCAACAGTTTATAATATTGCCGAATTTGAAAATTCCCGAATCATAAAATATCCGACCTAGAAAATTCCCGAATAATAAAATTACTGAATAATAAAATTCCTGAATTGGAAAATTTCCGAAAAATCAAATTCTTGGACAGTTTATATTATTAACGAATTGGAAAATTCCCGAATAATAAAATTCCGTACAGTTTATAATATTGCCGAATTTTAAAATTCCCAACAGAAAATTGCCGAATCAAAAAATATCCAAACTAGAAAATTCGGGAATTTTATAATTTGCGAATTGAAACCATTGAAATTTTCATTAAAAATATTATTTATTTATTAAAAATACAATAATCAAATATTTTAATGAAAAAATTCTTTTTATTATTATTTGAATTTAAAATAACAATATTAAAACAATATATTATTCCGGAATTCTATTTTTTTCAATTGTTGTTATTTTAAATTCAAACAATTATTTTAGAAACTTTGAACATTAAAAATAATATTTTTTTGATAAAAATAATTCATTATTGCATTTTTAATTAATGCTTTTTCCGCTTCGGTAATATTATAAACTATTCAGGAATTTTATATTTTGGGAATTTTATCAAACGAAAAAAAATTGTCCCTAAATTTTCAATTCAGCACTGATTTATCTTGAAATATCTTTTCGATTTTTTTTTTAAATAAAAAATTCGATGTTTGAGAACGTTTTTTATAATTAGTTTAAATTCTATGCACATTTTCAAACAAAATTTTTCTTTCAGAAATATATTTTTTTCAATTATTCTTATTTCAAATTCAAACAATAATTTGAAAAAACTGTGAACATTAAAAAAATGTTCTTTGATAAAAATATTTGATTATTGTCTTTTAAATAAATAAATAATATTCATTAAATAACAATGTTTTAAATTGTTTGAATTGGGAATTTTATCATCTGGAAATTTTCTGTCAAATTATAAACTATTCGGGAATTTTAGTATTCGGGAATCATTCAATACGAGGATTTTTGTGTTTCGGCAATTTTATAGAAATAGAACATTTCAAAAATTATAAAATTACCTACAATTTAAAATTCCCGAATTAGAAAATTTAGGAATTTGAAAATTCCCGATAATAGATAATTTTCTAAATAAAATTGCCGACATTATAAAATATTCGACACTATGAAATTATAGTCAGAAAAAAATACACGAGTTATGAAATTCCCGAAACTATAGAGTCAAAAATTTTTAATTATGAATAAATAATAAAATAAAAAATACGTTCTGCTGTTAGCAGTCTTAGACATTCGGATATTTTGTAATCTAGGCAATTCCATTTCCGTAATTTTCAAATTCGATATTATAAAATATTAGGAATTTTTTAATTCGCGAATTTTAAATTGTTGGAGATTTTCTAATTTCGGAAATTTTTTATTTCAAATATTTTCTTCTTCAAGAATTTTCCAACATCAAAAATTTTATTTTTCGTCATTTTTCGGTTTTTTTATATAAAAATTCAAAAAATCTTTCTCTTCCTTTACAAAATTTTAGCAAATTATTTTTTTCACAGTTTTTGCTAGTGATCAGTAATAAAAGTAAGAAATTTGAAAAAAAAAGATTGCTCAAATTAGAATTTTTCGAAAATTTGTAAAAAGCATTTTTTTGTATCGAGTTAAATCCGAACTTTTTTGAAGAAAGTTGAATATGTCGAACCTGAAATTTTTTCTGAGATTGAATCGAAGAATCATGCAAATATTTTGCTTTCATTGAAAACATTTTTTTTGTGATTTTCAATTTTTTCGAATTATAATAAATAATAATAAATAATAATAAAATAATAAATACGATATTATAAAGATACTTAAAGAAAAAATGCTGAATTGAATAGTAAAAAAAATGACATGTTAAGTAAGAAAAACAAAACTTCTTTTGAGAAAAAAAATATTTTTTTAAAGAATTTATTTTAAGTACACAGTTCAAATCATTTTTTCTCTAAAAGGACACTTTGATGTATAGAATTAGGAAGTATAAAGAAAATCAGGGTTGGCAGTTTTTGGGAATCGACTTTAAAAAAAAATCCAAACTCAAAAATTCAAAAAGTGTTCAAAATAGAAAAAGTGCAATAACTTAAAAAAAAATTTTGAGTGAAATCTTTAGCAATCTATATTTTTTCCACTGAACAAATAAGTGGCCAGAGAGGAATCTATTAATTATAAAAGTGTCAAATCCGAATAATTAATAAATTGTTTTAATAGAAAAATAAGAAATAGAATAAAATAATTTCATTAAATGAATATATTTGAATTTTACTATTCGGGACTTTTTCAATTCGGGCTGAAAAATCCTGAAAAATAAAATTACCAACCCTGTAAATTTCCCGAAAAAGAAAATATTCCAAATAGAAAATTACAAAAAATATGGAATAGCCAAAATATAAAAATTACTAATTGGAAAATTCCCGAAACTAGAAAATTCTCGAATTATAAAATTCCCAAACTTAAACAATTAAATTTTTTATTTTCAATCAATTTTATTCATTTATTTAAAATGCGGTAATGAAATATTTCGATTGAGGAATTTTTTTTCAATGTTCTATTTACTATTCCGAATATTTTCTTCCTCGGAAATTTTAGAGTCTCGGGATATTTTATTTTTTGGAATTTTTCAGTCGTCCCAAAACCTTTTTTCAATTCCACTTAGAAAATTTAATCAATTTTGAGCTCAAGAAATCTAGGACTCAATTTATTCTACAAATTCCATTTCTAGCAGCAATAAAGAATTTTATTTGCTAAGCCCACATACATGATTGTGACGGCAAGAAATTGGAAAATGTCTTCCATTCATGATCTGACAGGCTTTTGGAAATAAAATCAGTGTGGAAGTTTTCAGCTCTACGAAGAGTAAAATTGATTTCCGCTGAATAAAGTCTACCCCTATATAGAACATGCTCTTTCATCTCTGGTTAACAGTTTATCTCTCCAGCAAACCACAAATCGTTTGTATAGTTGATTGTCATTATTTTTCGAAACTGCAGTTTATCACATCAATTCTTTTATTCATTTTTTTTTATTTTTAGATAGTTTTATGTGTATTTATGGGTGAAAATAAAAAAAGTTGGAATTGTTTCGATTGTGATAATTCTACACCTATATGGCTCACCATAACATACTTTCTCTACTTGCCATAAGATAGTGTCAGTGTTTGAGTGAAATAAATTTAATATGGTCAGACATAATTCGAATTAAAGAAAGAAAGCTAAATTATCTAACGTTAACATTATCTAGATAAACAATAATAATTTTATACATGTATGGCTTACCACAACTTACTTTCTCTACTTTACTTAATATAGGTAGGTTGCTTAAAAGTGTATGGGTGAAAATCAAAAAGTTGGAATTATTTCGATTTTGATCATTCTACAAGTCTACACCTATATGGCTGGCAATAACATACTTTCTCTACTTGCAATAAGATAGGGGCAGTGTTTGAGTAAAACA
>CAKNYM010051130.1:83836-97028 GCA_932195095.1 Andricus curvator | reverse complement strand
TACTTTCTCTACTTGCAATAAGATAGGGGCAGTGTTTGAGTAAAACAAATTTAATATGGTCAGGCATAATTCGAGTTAAAAAAAAGGAAGCTACATTATCTATTATTAACATTATCTAGATAAACAACAAATCATTTTATACCTGTATGGCTTACGACAACTTACTTTCTCTACTTTAAATAATATAGGTAGGTTGCTTAGAAGTGTATGGGTGAAAATAAAAAATTTGGAATTATTTCGATTTTGATAATTCTACAAATCTACAGCTATGTGGCTGACAATACCATACTTTCTCTACTTGCAATAAGATAGGATCAGTGTTTGAGTGAAACTAATTTAATATGGTCAGGCATAATTCGAATTAAAAAAAAGGAAGCTAAATTATCTAACGTTAACATTATCTAGCTAAACAATAATAATTTTACACCTGTGTGGCTTACCAAAACTTAATTTCTCTACTTAAAATAATATAGGTAGTTTGCTTTAAAGTGTATGAGTGAAAATCAAAAAGTTGGAATTACTTTATTTTTAATTGAAATGTATTTCAGATCATCATAAAACATATTTTTTCTCTCCATATTAATTACAATAATAATAATAATTTAGTGACAATCTTTTGATTGGCTCGAAATATAAAAATTCATCAATATTATTCTTCACATTATAATTAATTAAGCAAATAATTATAAGAATAAAATTATTATTTTATTTTTAATCATTCAGAGATATTTCAGAAAATGTCCAAGGTTTCAAAATATTTTATAGGATTTTTAAGGAATTTCAAGGGATTTTATAATATTTCAATGGATTCTAAACAATTTATTCACAAAAATTGTGGGATATTTCAGGAGTTCAAAGAATTCATGAAATTTTTTAATAACTTGAGGTATTTCTGATTTTTTTTTTAAATCTCAAATTAATTTTAAGATATTTAGAACGAATCCAAGTATTTTTCAATGTATTTTGGTAATTGAAAAAATTTCAGAGTATTTTAAAGTATTTTAAGAGGTCCAAAGAATTTCTAAAAGCTTTAAAAAATTTCAAGGAATTTCAAAAGCTTTTAAAGGATTTGAAATATTTTAAGGTATTTTAAGAGAGCTTTCAAATTTTTGAAGGATTTCATAAGCTTTTGAAGGATTTTAGGGTATTTTAAGAGATTCCGAGAAATTTTCAATAGATTAAAATCAATTGAACGGATTCAAAAGAATTTGAAACATTTTAGGGGTTTTTAAAAGATTCCAAAGATTTTCAATAGTTTTAAATATATTGAATGGATTTCAAAGGATTTTAAAGATTTTAGGGGATTTTTGAAAGATTCCAGGAAATTTTGAATAGATTTTAATAATTGAAATAAATTTCAAAGGATTTTTTAAAGATCTTAAGGTATTTTTAAAAGATCCAAAGAATTTTAGAGAGCTTTCAAATTTTTGAAGGATTTTAGGGTATTTAAAGAGATTCCAAGAAATTTTCAATAGATTTAAATCAATTAAACGGATTCAAAAGAATTTGAAATATTGTAGGGTTTTTTTAAAAGATTTCAAAGTATTTTCAACAGTTTTAAGTAAATGGAAAGGATTTCAAAGCATTTTAAAGATTTTAGGGTTTTTCAGAAGATTCCAAGGAATTTTGAATAGATTTTAATAATTGAAACAAATTTCGAAGGATTTCAAAAATTTTAAGATATTTTTAAAAGATTCAAGAAATTTCAGAGAGCTTTCAAATTTTTGAAGGATTTCATAAGCTTTTGAAGGATTTTCGGGTATTTTAAGAGATTCCAAGAAATTTTCAATATATTTAAATCAATTAAACGGATTCAAAAGAATTTGAAATATTTTAGGTTTTTTAAAAGATTCCAAAGAATTTTCAATAGTTTTGAATAAATTAAAAGGATTTCAAAGGATTTTGAAGATTTTAGGGTTTTTAAAAGATTCCAAGGAATTTTGAATAGATTTTAATAATTGAAAGAAATTTCAAAGATTTTAAGGTATATTTAAAAGATCCAAAGAATTTTAAGAAAGCTTTCAAATTTTTGAAGAATTTCGTAAGCTTTTGAAGGATTTTTGTGTATTTTGAGAGTTACCAAGAAATGTTCTATAGATTCCAATAAAATGAAGTGATTTAAGGGCTTTTGGAAGATTCTAAAGAATTTTCAATATATTTAAATAAATTAAACAGATTCAAACGAATTTGAAATATTTTAGAGTTTTCTAAAAGATTCGGAAGAATTTTCAATAGTTTTGAATAAATTTAAAGGATTTCAAAGGATTTTAGGGTTTTTAAAAGATTCCAGGAAATTTTGAATAGATTTTAATAATTGAAATAAATTTCAAAGGATTTTTTAAAGATTTTAAGGTATTTTTAAAAGATGCAAAGAATTTTAGAGAGCTTTCAAATTTTTGAAGGATTTCATAAGCTTTTGAAGGATTTTAGGGTATTTAAAGAAATTCCAAGAAATTTTCAATAGACTTAAATCAATTAAACGGATTCAAAAGAATTTGAAATAGTGTAGGGTTTTTAAAAAGATTTCAAAGAATTTTCAATAGTTTTAAGTAAATTGAAAGGATTTCAAAGCATTTTAAAGATTTGAGGACTTTTCAGAAGATTCCAAGGAATTTTGAATAGATTTTAATAATTGAAACAAATTTCAAAGGATTTAAAAAATTTTAAGGTGTTTTTAAAAGATTCAAAAAATTTCATAGAGCTTTAAATTTTTCCAGGATTTCGTAAGCTTTTGAAGGATTTTAGGGTATTTTAAGAGATTCCAATCTATTTTCAATAGATTTAAATCAATTGAACGGATTCAAAAGAATTTGAAATATTTTAGGGGTTTTTAAAAGATTTTAAAGAATTTTCAATAGTTTTAGGGATTTGAGGGATATTTCAGGAGTTCAAAGATTTCATGAAATTTTTAAATAATTTGAGGTATTTCTGATTTTTTTTTCATCTAAATTTTAGGATATTTATAACGAATCCAAGTAATTTTCAATATATTTTGGTAATTGAAAAAATTTCAGAGTATTTTAAAGTATTTTAAGAGATCCAAAGAATTTCTAAAAGCTTTAAAAAATTTCAAGGAATTTCAAAAGCTTTTGAAGGATTTCAAATATTTTAAGGTATTTTAAGAGATTCCAGGGAATGTTGAATAGATTTTAATAATTGAAACAAATTTCAAAGGATTTTGAAGATTTTAAGGTATTTTTAAAAGATCCAAAGAATTTCAGAGAGCTTTCAAATTTTTGAGGAATTTAATAAGCTTTTAAAGGATTTGGAATAGCTTAGGGTATTTTAAGAGATGCCAAGAAATTTTAAATAGATACCTATAAAATGAAGGGATTTAAGAGCTTTTGAAAGATTCTAAAGAGTTTTCAATATATTTAAATAAATTAAACAGATTCAAAATAATTTGAAATATTTTAGGGTCTTTTAAAAGATTCCAAAGAATTCTCAATAGTTTTAAATAAATTGAAAGGATTTCAAAGGATTTTAAAGATTTTAAGGTTTTGTAAACGATTCCAAGAAATTTTGAATAGATTTGAATAATTGGAAGAAATTTTAAAGGATTTTAAAGATCTTAAGGTATTTTAAAAAAATGCAAAGAATTTCAGAGAGGTTTCAAATTTTTGAAGAGTTTCATATGCTTTTGAAGGATTTGTAATATTTTAGGGTATTTTAAGAGATTCCAAGAAATTTTCAATAGATTTAGATAAATTAAACGGATTTCAAGGGTTTTAAAGAATTTAAGATATTTTACAAAATTTTAAGGAATTTTCAATAGATTTAAATAAATTGAATTTAAGGGCTTTTAAAAAGTTCTAAATAATTCTCAATATATTTAAATAAATTGAACGGATTTCAAAGAATTTGAAATATTTTAGGGCACTTTAAAAGATTCCAAGGAATTTTCAATAGATGTTAATAAATTTAAGTTATTTCAGAGAATCTTGAAGATTTTAAGGTTTTTTAAGAGATTCCAAGGAATTTTGAATTAATTTAAATAAATGAGAGGAATTTTAAAGCATTTAAAATATGTTGCGATATTTTAAAAGATTCTGAGGAATTTTAAAAGCTTTTAAAGGGTTTTTAAATATTTTAGGGTATTTTGACAGATTCGAAGACATTTTCAATAGATTTTAACAAATTGAAGGGATTTCAAGGGTTTTAAAGAATTTTAGGTATTTTAAAACATTTTAAGGTATTTTCAAAAGATTTGAATAAACAGAATTTAAGGGCTTTTGAGTGATTCCAAAGAGTTTTCAATATATTCAAATAAATTCAACGGATTTCGAAGAATTTGAAATATTTTAAGGTATTTCAAAAGATTTCAAGGAATTTTCAATAGATGTTAATAAATTGAAAGTATTTTAAAGAATTTCAAAGATTTTAGGGTTTTTCAAAAGATTCAAAAGAATTTTCAATAGTTTTAAATGAATTGAAAGGATTTCAAAGAATAAAAAATATTTTACGATATTGTAAAAGATTTCAAGGATTTTTCAATATATTTCAATAAGTGGAAGGAATTTCAGAGGATTTAAATATTTTAGGGTATTTTTAAATATTCTAGGGAATTTTTAGTTGTTTTTAGTAAATCGAAGGGATTTTCAAAGGATTTTAAAGTTTTTTTTTAAGTTTTCAAGGAATTTTCAATAGATTTGAATAAATAAAACGGATTTCAAAGGATTTGAAATATTTTACGGTGTTTTAAAATATTCCAAAGAATTTTTCATAGATCTTAATAAATTGAAGGGATTTTAAGGATTTTGAAGAATTTAGTGTATTTTACAGGATTTTTACAAGATTTTCAAGATTTTCAACAGATTTCAATAAATAGAAGGATTTTTCGAGGATTTTAAAGATTTTAAGCTATTTTTGAAAGATCCAAAGAATTTCAGATAGCTTTCAATTTTTTGAAGAATTTCATAGGCTTTTAAAGGATTTGAAATATTTTAGGGTATTTTAAGAGAATACAAGAAATTTTCAGTAGATTTGAATAAATTAAACGGATTTCAAGGGATTCCAAGAATTTGAGGTATTTTAAGGAATTTACAATAGATCTAAATAAATTGAATTTGAGGGTTTTAAAAAAGTTTTAAAGAATTTTCAATATATTTAAATAAATTAAACGGATTTGAAAGAATTTAAAATATTTTAGGGTATTTCAAAAGATTCCTAGGAATTTTCAATAGATGTCAATAAATTGAAGGTATTTTAGAGAATTTCAAAGATTTTAGGGTTTTTCAAAAGATTCCCAAGAATTTTCAATAGTTTTAAATAAATTGAAAGGATTTCAAAGGATATAAAATATTTTATAGTTTTTCAAAGATTCTAAGGAATTTTGAATAGATTTAAATAAATTAGAGGAATATAAGGATTAAAAATAATAATAAGGATTTAAAATATTTTACGATATTTTAGAAGATTGCCGACATGGCTTACCGACATGGCTTACCACAACATACTTTCTCTACTTTAAATAATATCAGGAGGTTGCTTAAGAGTAAGGCTGAAAATCAAAAAGTTAAAATTATTAGATTTTAAATTGAATGAAATAAAGAATTTCAGATCGTCATGAAAAATCATTTTTCTATTCATAATAATTACAATAAGTATCGAAATAATCATTTCCGAGACTAAGAAGTACGCTCTTATTTTATAATTAAAATTTTTTGTATAAAGTGACAATATTTTGAGTGGCTTAAAATTTAAATTTCACTGATATTCTTTGTATTGAAAATAATTCAAAAAACAATCACAAGATTAAAATTATTAGTTCATTGATTTTTGTTGCGCCCTTATTTCATAGATAATATTTATAGAAGTGGACTCGGATTGAATATTACTTCCAAAATTTTTGAAGGGAATTTAAGAAATTTTGAAAATTAAGTCAGATTGTGAAGAATTTCTAAAACTCTATCATGATTTTAAAGAATTTTATAGGATTTAAAAGGTTTTAGGGTATTTTTAATGATTTCAATGTATTTCAAAAAATGTAAAAATATTTTAAAGGAATTTTAAGGGATTTTATTATATTTCAATGCATTTCAAACAATTTAATCAGAAAAATTATGGGATATTACAGGATTTCAAAGACTGGAAGAAATTTTCATACAATTGAAGGTGTTTCTAAAGAAAATTTTTTGAAAACTTGGGAAATTTAAAAAAACTTAGGAAAAAAAAATCAACAGATTTTAGAATATTTCGAACGATTCCCAGTATTTTTTAATATATTTGAAAGGATTTAAAATATTTTTGGGTATATTTTAAAAGATTTCAATGAATTTTAAATAGATTTAAATTAATTAATGGGATTTCAAAGCATTTTAAATATTTGACTGTATCTCAAAGGATTTTAGAGGATTTAAAATATTGTATGGCATTTTAAAAGATTCCTCGGAATTTTGAAAAGATAATGATTTTAAAGGATTTCACAGGATTTAAAAGGTTTAAGGGTATTTCCAATGATTCCAAGGGATTCCAGAAAATTCTAAACATTCCCAAATATTTCAAAGGATTTTTGAGAAATTTCAAGGGGTTTGTGCAACTTTAATGGATTTCAAACAATTTATTCACAAAAATTGTGGGATATTATAGGATTTTGAAGATTTAAAGAATTTTTTAAATAATTCAAGGTATTTTCAAAAAATATATATATATATATATATATATATATATATATATATATATATATATAAAAAAAATAACTTTTCAATCAATTTTAGGATACTTACAATGAGTCCAAGTATTTCTCAGTAGATTTTAATAATTGAAAGAAATTTCAAAGGATTTTAAAGATTTTAAAGTATTTTTAAGAGATCCAAGGAATTTAAGAGAGATTAAAAAAATTTCAAGAAATTTTTAATAGATTTGATTGAATTTGAGGGATTTCAAGGGTTTAAAAGAATTTAGGGTATTTTAAAACATTTGAACGAATTTTCAAAAGGTATAAATAAATCGATTTCAAGGGCTTTCACGAGATTCTAAAGAATTTTCATTATATTTAAATAAATTAAATGGTTTTCAAAGAATTTGAAATATTTTAGGTTACTTTAAAAGATTCCAAGAAATTTTGAATAGATTAAAATAAATTAGAGAAATTTCAAAGGATTTGAAATATTTTACGTTATTTTAAAAGATTCTAAGAAATTTTCAATAGATTTCAATAAGTGGAAGGATTTTCAGAGGATTTAAAATATTTTAGGGTATTTTCAAAGATTTCAAGGAATTTTTAGTAGATTTTAATAAATCGAAGGGATTTCCAAGGATTTGAAAGATTAAGTTATTTTATGATATTTAACAAAATTCCAAGGAGTCTTCAATTTCCCAAGTAATTCTTATTTTCAAGGCATTTTGAAGATTTTGTGGTATTTTCAATGATTACAAAGAATTTTTTAAAGATTCAAATAAATTGAAGGGATTTGAACGATTTTAAAGGTTTAAGGGTACTTAAAAAGGTTCGAAGAAATTTTCAAGAGTTATTTTAGGGTTTTACACAAATTTTAAGTAGTCTTTAATTTAAAAGCATTTAAAAGATTTCAGGGTATTTTTAAAGATTCCGAGGAATTTTCAATAGATGTCAATAAATTGAAGAAATTTCAAAAGATTTTGAGGTATTTTTAAAAGATCCGAAGAATTTCAGATAGCTTTCAATTTTTTGAGGTATTTCATAAGCTTTTAAAGGATTTGAAATATTTTAGGGTATTTTAAGACATTCCAAGAAATTTTCAATAGATTTAAATAAATTAAACGGATTTCAAGGGTTTTGAAGAATTTAAGGTATTTTAAAAAATTTGAAGGAATTTTCAATAGATTTAAATGAATTGAATTTAAGGGTTTTAAAAAAGTTCTGATGAATTTTCAATATATTTAAGTAAATTAA
The DNA here is from genome assembly GCA_932195095.1 of Andricus curvator. Taxonomy (NCBI): domain Eukaryota; kingdom Metazoa; phylum Arthropoda; class Insecta; order Hymenoptera; family Cynipidae; genus Andricus; species Andricus curvator. The sequence continues at coordinate 89,155 of CAKNYM010051130.1, read as the reverse complement.
ACGGATTTTAAAGAATTTGAAATATTTTAAGGTATTTTAAAGATTCCAAGGAATTTTCAATAGATGTCAATAAATTGAAGGTATTTTGAAGAATTTCAAAGATTTTAGGGTTTTTCAAAAGATTCCCAAGAATTTTCTATAGTTTTCAATAAATTGACAGGATTTCAAAAGATTTAAAATATTTCAGGTTTTTTTAAAAAGATTCTAAGGAATCCTGAATAGATTTAAATAAATTAGAGAAATTTCAAAGGATTTAAACTATTTTACGATATTTTAAAATAATTCAAGGAATTTTCAATAGACTTCAATAAGTGGAAGGAATTTCAGAGGAGTTAAATATTTTAGAGTATTTTCAAATATTCTAGGGAATTTTTAGTTGTTTTTAGTGAATCGAAGGGATTTTCAAAGGATTTCAAAGATTTCAACGTTTTCTTAAAGTTTTAAAGAAATTTTCAATAGATTTGAATAAATTAAACGGATTTCAAAGGATTTGAAATATTTTAAGTTTTTTTTAAATATTGCAAAGAATTTTTCATAGATCTCAATAAATTGAAGGGATTTTAAAGAGTTTAAAGAATTTAGTGTATTTTACAAGATTCTGAGGAATATTTAATAGATTCGAAATTATTCGATTTTGATCATTTTACACCTGTATGTCTCGCCATAACATACCTTCTCTACTTGCAATAAGACAAGGGAAGTGTTTAAGTAAACCAAAAATATGGTGAGACATATTCGAATGAAAAAAAAAACTAAATAAAATACCGACATGGCTTACCACAGCATACTTTCTCTACTTTAAATAATATAAGGAGGTTGCTTAAGAGTAAGGGTGAAAATCAAAAAGATGAAATTATTAGGTTTTAAATTGAATGGAAAAAAGTATTTCAGACCATCATGAAACATCATTTTTCTATTTATATTAATTACAATAAGTATAAAAATAATAATTCCCAGGACTAAGAAGTACGCTTTCATTTCACAATTAAAATTTTTTGTACTTAGTGACAATATTTTTACTGGCTTAAAACATAAAAATTAAAATTTCACTGATATTATTCTTTGTATCAAAAATAATTTAACAAACAATCACAAGAATAAAATTCTTACTTCATTGATCTTTTTCGCGCCCTTAATTTATATTTAATATTTATAGAAGTCGACTGGGATTAAATATTACTTCCAAAATTTTCGAAGGGAACTTAAGAAATTTTGAAAATTAAATGAGATGTGAAGAATTTCTACAACTCTATCATGATTTTGAAGCATTTTATAGGATTTAAAACGTTTTAGGGTATTTTTCATGATTTCAAGGTATTTAAAAAAAAAATACAAATATTTCAAAGGAATTTTAAGGGAATTGATAATATTTCAATGCATTTCAAACAATTTACTTACAAAAATTATGGGATGTTACAGGATTTCAAAGACTTCAAGAATTTTTCATATAATTTAAGGTGTTTCTAAAGATTTCAAGGCATTTTAAATAGATTTAAATAAATTAATGGGATTTCAAAGGATTTGAAATATTTGACTGTATTTCAAAGAATTTCAAGGAATATTCAATGGATGTCAATAAATTGAAGGAATTTCAGATGATTCAAAATAATTTACAGTATTTTAAAAAATTCCAAAAAATTTTCAACAGAATTAAATAAAAGGGACGGATTTCAAAGCAGTTGAACTATTTTACGCTGTTTTAAAAGATTCCTGGGAATTTTCAATAGAGGTCAATAAATTCAAGGAATTTCAAAGAGGTAAAAAGGTTTTAGTTTTTTTTAAAGATTCCAAAGAATTGTTAAAAGTTTCAAATAAATTGAAGGTATTTCAATGGATTGAAAATATTTTAGGGTATTTAAGAAAATTCCAAGAAATTTTAAATAGATTTGATTAAATAAGAGGAATTTCAAAGTATTTGAAATATTTCACGGTGTTTGAAAAGATTCGAAGGAATTTTCAATAGAGCTCAATAAGTGAAAACAATTTCAGAGGATTTAAAATATTGTATAGTATTTTAAAAGATTCCTCGGAATTTCGAAAAGAAAATTATTTTAAAGGATTTCACAGGATTTAAAAGGTTTAAGGGTATTTTTAATGACTCCAAGGGATTCCAGAAAATTTTGAACGTTCCCAAATATTTCAATTTGATAATATTTCAATGGATTTCGAACAAATTATTCACAAAAATTGTGGGATATTATAGAAATTTGAAAATTTGAAGAAATTTTTTAATAATTCAAGGTATTTCCAAATATATATATATATATATATATATATATATATATAAAATAAATTTTCAATAAATTTTAGCATACTTAGAACGAGTCCAAGTATTTCTCAGTAGATTTTAATAATTGAAAGAAATTTCAAAGGATTTTAAAGATTTTAAGGTATTTTTAGGACATCCAAGGAATTTAAGAGAGATTAAAAAAATTTGAAGGAATTTCAATAAATTTTCGAAAGACTTGAATGAATTTAAGGAATTTCAAGGGTTTAAAAGAATTTAGGGTATTTTAAAACATTTGAACAAATTTTCAAAAGTTATGAATAAATTGATTTTAAGAGCTTTCACGAGATTCTAAAGAATTTTCATTATATTCAAATAAATTAAATGGTTCTCAAACGATTGGAAATATTTTAGGTTACTCTAAAAGATTCCAAGGATTTTTGAATAGATTCAAATAAATTAGAGGAATTTCAAAGGATTTGAAATATTTTAAGGTATTTTCAAAGACTTTAAGGAATTTTTAGTAGATTTTAAAAAATCGAAGTGATTTCCAAGGATTTCATAGATTAAGTTATTTTAGGATATTCAAAAAAATTCCAAGTATTCTTGAATTTCCCAAGTAATTCTAATTTTCAAGGCATTTTTACGATTTTCTGGTATTTTCAATTATTACAAAGATTTTTTTAAAGATTTAAATAAATTGAGCGGATTTTAAGAATTTTGAAGATTTTAGGGTATTTTAAAAGATTCCAAGGAATTTTTGATAGATGTCGCTAAATTGAACGGATTTCAAAGATTTTAGGCTCTTTTGAAAAATTCCAAGGAATTTTCAACATGTTTCAATAATTTTAATGGATTTCAGAGAAGTTGAAAGATTTATAGGTATTTTTAAGAAATCCAACCTTTTGAAGGATTTCAAATATTTGAGAGTATTATTTTTATAAAATTCCAAGGAATTTTATTCAGATTTAAATAAATTGAAGATACTTAAGAGGACTTAGAATATTTCAGGGTATTTTAAAAATAGTTAAGCTTTTTTGATGAAAATTTAATTGGCGAGTAGAAAATTTGTCTTTTTTGGTTATAAATAAATTCAACAATTGAACTATTCCGTTAAAAATTCGTCTTTTCAGCTGAATTTAACTGTTTCTTTGTTTATTTTTTTTTTGTAGAAATATCAACTATTAAATTTTTTTTTAAATTAATATTTTTGGTTGAAAATTCTTCATTTTAATTAAAAATGTATCTGTTTGGTCACAACTTTAACAATTTTGTTGAAAATACGTTCTTTTTTTTTAAAATATTATTGATCTAAAATCAAAATATTTTTTGTTTTAAACATGAGCTGAAAATTTATGAAAATTTTTTTCGTTGAAAATTTATCTTTTTAGTTGAAAATTCAACTACTTAGTTAAGTCTTGAACTACTTTGTTAAATAATAATGTTTTTGGTTCAAGATTCGTCTCTTTGTTTGAAAATGTAACTGTTTTGTTGAAAACTTCTTTTTTTGAAAATTTCATCTTCCTTGGCTAAAAATGCAACTGCTTGATTATAATTATTCGGTTTTGGTTAAGAATTTTACCATTTTGTTGAAAATTTTTTCTATTTTTGGTTGAAATTTTTGTCTATTTTTGGTTGAAAATTAATTCTGTTAACAAAAAATTTGAATAGGTTTTTGATTTTTGGTTGGAAATTTTTTCTATTTTTGGTTGAAAATTAATTATTTTAACCAAACATTGAAATAGGTTCTTGATTTTTGGTTGAAAAATATTTTTTTTTGGTTAAAAAAAGTCAAAAGTTCAAGATTAATCTTTTTGGTTTGAAAATTCATCTCCTTTGATCAAAATTTCATATTTTTTGGTTGAAAGTGCAAATTTTTTGATAATAACTAATTTCTTTTGGTTCAGTATTGTACTATTTTGTTGAAAATTCGTTCTTTTTTTGGCTCAAAATTAATTTTTTTTTCCTGAAAATTTAACTACGTAGGTATTCGATTTTTGGTTGAAAAAAATCTGCTTTTGTTGAAAATTCAGGTATATGGTTGAAAATTCATGTATTTTGTTGAAAATTTGACTTTTTTCGTAAAAAAATTAACCTTCTTGGTTGAAAATTTATCTTTTTAGTTGAAAATTGAACTATTGTTTCAAAATTCATTTATTTTGTTGGAAGTGCAACATTTTTGCTGGAAATTTTAAGTCTACAGATAGCAATCTGTAGACCTGGGTTCGAATCCCAGGAAAGAAACAGGATTTTTTTTTCACAGCTAGTCGACCACATCACATCAAAACTGAATTTCCAATAATAATTTTTGCTAAATTATATTTTGTATATTTCGATTCAATAAACCTAAACGAATGGCGCTAGAGGTAATAATGAAAGAAAGGTATTTTAGATGCAACATGTAGTATTCATAGATTGAAATTAATTGCAGCTCATTGCACGTTCTATTAACTTTCACAGTGCAGACAAATGGTTATTGATTTGTTTTCCATCCTACTGCCTCGTAAGTATTTAGCTATATACTCTCTGTATGTTCTCTTCAATTAAAATTTTTTTTTTAATTTCGTTATTTTCGCACTTCATATTTTAAAGTGAATTTATATGCTTTCGTTACACCTGTGAAATATATCATGACAAAAATTTATCTTTCTTCGGTATTCTGCATTTTTTCTACTTTTTTTTAACAATGTTGTTACTGAAGTATTTTTTTAAATAAAATTGTATTAAAAATTGAAGCAACTATAATTAAAGTTGAGATATTTTTTCAGCGTTCAACTTTTCCAATAAGAAAAAATTATTATATTCACAGTCAAGGAATCTGTATTATCATCAGAGAATAACAGAAATTTCAACGTCTTTTCAGACTAGATGAAGATATGAATTAAAATTTATTTTTTCCTGAAAAAAGATTTTCGCCTTTCGGTCCGCTGGGAATCGAACCTCAGAACTTCCGATTGCCGGTCGGGTGCTTTCCCATTGAGCTACTAGAGAGATCGAGAGAAGAAACTTTTTTCAGAAAATACACGCATTATTTTGCCAGGTGGTAAATCAAATTTTTCAAGGAATCTGTATTATCATCAGAGAATAACAGA
>CAKNYM010051130.1:67470-78836 GCA_932195095.1 Andricus curvator | reverse complement strand
TCTGTTATTCTCTGATGATAATACAGATTCCTTGAAAAATTTGATTTGTACCACCCAGCAAAATAATGAGTGTATTTTCTGAAAAAAGTTTCTTCTCTCGATCTCTCTAGTAGCCTAATGGGAAAGCACCCGACCGGCAATCGGAAGTTCTCTGGTTCAATTCCCAGCGAAGCGACAGGAAATCTTTTTCAGAAAAAAAAATTAATAAAAAAACCAAATAATTTTCAATTAATTAATTATATCATATATATATTAATTAAATATTTTTCTGAAAAAAGATTTTCTCCTTTCGCTCCGCTGGGAATCGAACCTCAGAACTTCCGATTGCCGTTCGGGTGCCTTCCCATTAAGCTACTAGAGAGATCGAGAGAAGAAAATTTTTTCAAAAAATACACGCATTATTTTTTAAGTTTTAAATTCAACTATTTGGCTTAAATCTTCAAAACTTTTCTTACAAATTAGTTTTTTTTTGCGTTGAAAATTCTATTATTTTCATATAAAATTCAACTATTTGGTTGAAAATTCACTTTTTGTTTGAAAATTCGTATTTTTGGTTTGAAAATTCGCCTCTTTTTGTAAAAATTTGATCTTTTTTAGTTTGAGTTGAAGATTGAACTTGATCGATTTTAGTTTAAAATTCAAATATTTGGCACACAAATTCAACTATTATGTTGAAAATTCATCTTTTGGTGTGAAAATTTAACAAGTTGGTTAGATTTTCTTTCTCTCTGACCTAAACATTTTTTTTTGCTAGAAAATTCAACTCTTTTGTTAAAAAATCGTTTTTTGGTTTGAAAATTGATTTCTTTTGGAAGAAAGTTTATCTTTTCGGTTAAAAATTATTCTGTTTGGATAGAGGATTCAAATATCTTCTAAAAAATTCTTTTTTTTTTTGGCTTAGAAATTCTACTATTAATAATATATTAATAAAAAACCAAATAATTTTCAATTAATTAATTATATCATATATATATATATATATATAGTAATTAATTTTTTTCTGAAAAAAGATTTTCTCCTTTCGCTCCGCTGGGAATCGAACCTCAGAACTTCCGATTGCCGGTCGGGTGCCTTCCCATTAAGCTACTAGAGAGATCGAGAGAAGAAAATTTTTTCAAAAAATACACGCATTATTTTGCCAGGTTGTAAATCAAATTTTTCAAGGAATCTGTATTATCATCAGAGAATAACATACATTTTTTATGATTTTTCAGGCTAGATGAAGATATGAATTAAAAATAATTTTATTTAATTTTTTTCTGAAAAAAGATCTTCTCCTTCCTGCATGTTTTCTATCTTTTTGTTAAATTAATGTAATTAATTGTGTATTTTCTGAAAAAAGTTTCCTCTCGATCTCTCTAGTAGCTTAATGGGAAAGCACTTGATCGGAAATCAGTAGTTCTGTCGTTCGATTCCCAGCGGAGCGAAAGGAGAAGATCTTTTTTCAGAAAAAAAAAAATTAAAATAATTTTTCTTTCATAGCTCCATCTAGCCTGAAAAGACGTTAAATATTTTCTGTTATTCTCTAATGATAATACAGATTCCTTCAGACATTTTTATAATAAAATTGACCGGGCGATCCAAATTTCGTGGTCCCAATCACTTTCAATAGTCTTCTTACTTTTTGAATGTTTTTTTTTTTACTTTTTCAAAATCTTCAAAGTTACACAATTTTTCAAATTGTTTTTTTGATACTCTGAAAAGTTATCCTTAAAATAAATTTCAAAAAGTGGTCGCTTACGTAAGTTAAACGATTTTGTCAAAACTTAAGAAAAATTTTTTTTTTTAGTGATTAACAAAAATTTGTTAAAAATTTATTACTGACTTAAAGCAAGTTAAATGTCTTTTCAAATATTAAATATCTTACTATAAAAAAGAGGATATTTTAAAATTCTGAAAATACTATCAAATAATTATTTATTAAAATACTCATTCTCTTGGTTTTATATTTGTATACTCTTCAGGGTTAGACTTAATAAAAAAAATATTTCGGCAACAAAAAAAAAATTGTTATTTCGAAAATCTTATTGTTTAAAATAGTAATTTTTACTTGCGTTAAGTCATTAATAAGCTTAAAAAATAACTGAAACAATTTTATAAAATTTTCAACACTCATTCATTTTGAACATTTTTTGCTCGTCAAACTAAATAAAAGTGATAATTTTCCTGTAGAAAAAAAAAAGCTTCCTGAATTACGGAAATGTTCACTGTTTTTAAATTTTTGTTTCAAAAGTCCTTTAGAGTTTAAAAAAGTACACGAAAAAAAATCGAATCAAGCAATTTTGAGAAATTAGATTTTGAAAATTTATAGTCTCAATTGATTTCATGAAAACCAATCTAAACTGTACAATTTATAATAAAAACCTTCCATTTTCTTTTAAAAAAATTAAAAAGCAACAACTCTTCGATAAAAAGTTTTTCGAGCAAAATATCTGAGATGTATTTTTATTTTTGTATTTTAACAAATTGTGTAAATTAGAAAAAAAAGGTCAATATTAAATAAATTATTTCAATTTAGGCAAATTTTGAAACTATTATTTTTCAAATGAAGGTATTAGTAATAATGATAATCCTTTCTTAAACTCAAATTGAAGTTATTTTACAAAAGGGTGCGTCAAATAAAATTTTCTTGGTAGGTTTGGGAAATTTTTTTTTAGATTCAAAAACAAAAATTGTACATAAAAATTCAACGTTTTAATAAATAAATATCCTTCATAAGACTTGAAAATAAAAAAAAATTGTTTGTCATTTTATGCGTAATTAGTTTTCCAAGTTTGTTCTCAAGTAATTTAACAAGTTTTCGTTTGCCACTTTATGCAATTTCAAACCTGAAACATCTTCGCAAAGTGACTTCAAAGTTGTAACCACAATTATGAAAATGAACCTCTAAAATAGACACAAAAAAATCAATATAAAAATAAAAAATTAATTAAAATATAAATATTTTGTAAAAATATAAACTATAGAATAAAAAAAATAAATTTTTAAATTTCACCGGCTTACATTGAAGATAAGATTTCAAAGATTATTCTGACAAATTTAAGATAGAAAAAAAAATTAAATAGTTAAATTTTCAATTCAAAAAATTTATTTTGCACTAATAAAAATACTAATTTTCAACAAAATAGTTAAATTTTCAACAAAAGAAATTATTTCAGAACCAGAAAGATTAAATTTCTAACAAGAAAAGTCAGCTTTTGAACAAGTAAATAAATTATTATGAGGGAAGGAATTAGAAGATTTTATCTAAGAAAGAATTTTGCACAGAAAAATAATGAAACTAAAGATATTATAACTTAGAGTAACAGCAGGAATTTAATTTGTTCAAGTAAAATTATTTCTTTTTCAACAAAAGTGAAAAACTTTTAAATGAAGAGTTAATTTTTCAACGATTTTCTACAAATTTTAAACAAAATACATGAATTTACAATAAATTAGGTAAATTTTCAACTTAAATGATCAATTTGGAATGGTTAATAAACAGAATGGAAATATTACATTTTTAGTTTAAAAATTAATTTTTAACCAGAAGAAACCGATATTTCAACAAAAAAGTTAATATTTTATCCAAAGAAATGAATTTTGAATCAAAAAAGGCAATAATGCAACAAAATTATTAAGTTCTAAACTAAAATTATGAATCTTCAAGAAAAAAATGTATTTTTGACCAAATAGTTAACTTTTCCAACGAAAAGATAAATTTCCAACTAAAAAGATTAATTTTCTACCAAACAGACGAATTATGAACAAAACAAAAGAATTTTTAACTAAGAAAGATAAATTTTCAACCGAAAATGGAATGATTAAAATTTCATTCAAAAATTAATTTCCAACAAAAGGAAACGATTTTTCAAGAAAATAGTTTAATTTTTGAATAAAGAATTGAGTCTTCCTAAAAAAAATTATAAACTGAATAATTAATTAATTAATCGAAGAAATGAATTCTTAACAAAAAGTGCAAATTTCCCAAAAATAGTTAAATTTTTAACTGAATGAATACATTTTAGCTGAAATCTTGAATCCTCAACGAAAAAAATTAATTTTTAACCAAATATTTGATTTTTTCATCAAAAAGGTTAATTTTTTACCATAAAAGATGAATGTTTAACAAAATACTATAACCTTTATCCAAATAGTTGATTTTTCAACTAAAAATAGAATAGTTAAATTTTCAGTGAAAAAAATAATTCCTAACTGAACAAGAAAATTTTTATTAATAAAATAATTAAATTAAAAATTACTAAACTTTTGATTTGAAAACGGATTTTCATATAAAAAGAAATGAATTCTTAATATAATAGTTCAAGTTCCAACCAGTTAGTTGAATTTTCAACCAATTAAATGAATTTTCGACTGAAGTGATGGGTCTTCAACCAAGAATATGAATTTTCAACCAAAAATTTAATTTTCAACAAAATAATGAAATTTCTAGCCAAAATAGATGAATTTTTCACCAAATAGTTGACCTTTCAACTAAAAAATATACATTTTTATATAAGAATGAAATTATAAAATGTTCAGTTAAAAAATTAACTAGCAGTAAAAAAACAAATAAAATAAAATTCTCATTTGAAAGTCTGAAACCAAACAGAAACGAATTTTCATCCAGATAGTTACATTTTCAAGCAAAAAACCATAATTTTTAACTAAAAACACTAATTCTCTGCCAAAAGAGTTGAATTTTTAACATAAACATGAATTTTCAACTAAAAAATTAATTTTCAACTAAAAAAATAATTTTCTGCCAAAAACTTCAAATTTTCAACATATAAATAAATTAATAAACCTAAAAATAGAATAATTAAATTTTTAGTACAAAAAATTAGTTAGCAAGCAAAAAGAAACAAATCTTCAACCAAAAAGATGAATTTTCAACTAATAAAACAAATTTTTTACCGTACAAAAATACATTAACAAAATATATTAATTTTTATCCAAACAGCTGAATTTTCAACTAAAAAAAAATTAACCAAATATTTAATTCTTCAAACGAAAAGATAAATTTCCAACCAAGAAGATTAATTTTCAAAACACACAGAAGAATTATCAACAAAATACATGAAATTTCATCGAAAAAAGATAATTTTTCAACCATGAATGCAATAGCTAAATTTTTAGCTGGAACAATTAATTTTCAAACAAAGGAAAAAAAAAATGAATTTTCAACAAAATAGTTAAATTTTCAACCAACTAAACGAATTTCAAAAAAAGGTGAATTTTCAACAACAAAATTAATTTTCTACCAAGAAAGTCGAGTTTTTAACATATAAATGAATTTTTAAACAAATAATTAAATTTTCAACAAGAACATATCAATTTTCACCTAAAAATAGAATAATTAAATTTTTAGCACAAAAAATTAGTTTGCAACCAAAAAGAAACAAATCTTTAACCAAGAAGATGAATTTTCAATTAAGAAGATTACTTTTTCACCATAAAAGAAAAATGTTTAACAGAAAACATTAATTTTCATCCAAACAGTTGAATTTTTCACTATAACTGGAATGGTTAAACTTTTATAAAAATTGTTCAAATTTCAGTCAATGAAATGAATTTGCATCGATAATGATGAATTTTTAATATAGTAGTTCAACTTCCAACCAAATAGTAAAATTTTTTACGAAAAGAGTCAAATTTCCAACAATAATTAATTCAAGTTAACAAAAATAATTGTTTAAACAATTTATTATTGTTAATAATATTATCTTTGCTTGATGGTAGAAAGTTGCGGTTTTTTCTGAAATTTTTAACTTTTTGTCTATTTTTCACTTGGAGTGACTCAAAAATTCTTTAAATTGAGCCAAAATAATTGTTGGAACAAATTATTATTATCAATAAATATCTTCATCTATATTAATGCCAGATTGTCGCGGTTTTTCCGAAATTTAAAATTTTTTTGCCCAACATAATAAAATTTGCAATGAAATAACAAAATTGCTAACCACAATTGATCAATTTTTCACCAAAAATGTAATAGTTAACTTTTCTGCATTTCTGTCCATTTTTCAATTAGAGTAAAGCAATAATTAATTCCAGTTGAAAAAAATAATTGTTTAACCAATTTATTATTGTTCATAATATTATCTTTGCTTGATGGTAGAAAATGCGGTTTTTTCTGAAATTTTTAACTTTTTGTCTATTTGTCACTTGGAGTGACCTAATAATTAAGCAAAAAAAATGGTTGAAACAAATTATTATTATTAGTGACTATCTTCATCTATATTAATGCCAGATTGTTGTGTTTTTTTCCGAAATTTTTAATTTTTTGCCCACAATAATCAAATTTTCAATAAAATAACAAAATTGTTAACCACAATTGATCAATTTTTCACCAAAAATGTAATAGTTAACTTTTCTGCATTTTTGTCCATTTTTCAATTAGAGTAAAGCAATAATTAATTCCAGTTAAAAAAAATAATTGTTTAGAGGATTTATTATTGTTCATAATATTATCTTTGCTTGATGGTAGAAAATGCGGTTTTTTTCTGAAATTTTTAACTTTTTGTCTATTTGTCACATGGAGTGACCTAATAATTGAGCAAAAAGTTGAGCAAAAAAAATGGTTGAAACAAATTATTATTATTAATGACTATCTTCATCTATATTAATGGCAGATTGTTGCGTTTTTTTCTGAAATTTTTAATCTTTTGCCCACAATAATCAAATTTTCAATAAAATAACAAAATTGGTAACCACAATTCATCAATTTTTCACCAAAAATGTAATAGTACACGTTTCTGAATTTTTTAACTTTTGTCTATTTTTCAATTGGATTGAAGCAATAATTAATTCCAGTTGACAAAAATAAGTGTTTGAACAATTTATTATTGTTAATAATATTATCTTTGCTTGATGGTAGAAAGTTGCGGTTTTTTCTGAAATTTTTACAATGAGAAATTCTACAATGAGTAAATAGGAATTTTGATAATTTTTAGACTACAGAGAATGGTTTAAATGAACATTAAACTTAATTTTTAAAACTCTTAAAATATTCGGTTTAAAAACATGATTTTTTAAAGAAACTAAATTCAACAGCAAAAGTACATCAAACCAAAAGATCCAGAGAATTGGATTAAAGTGTTATAGATGAATGTCAGAAAGTATAATCAGTGACAAGAGGTTTATGAAGCACGTAAACCTTCTGTTCGTGAAAAAAAGCCAGCGTTTTTTTCTACTATTTTTTCTATTCACAAATAAGTCGCGCTTCTCTTTAAATTGTTACTGACAGTTTGTTCCGTTTAAATGGTATTATATCGCACAGGGTACTCGCATTCAGGGAGTAGCAACCTTTTCACTCTAACAGCCAAAGTGTCTTGACGCGCCCGGGGCATCAGGAGAGCTTAGACGGCTCAGAGAATCATGCCACCCCTTTTTATTCCACAAGCGAGTCAGAGTGGCTGGAATGGGGAGATGGGAAGTTGGGAAGACTGGGAAGAAGAGGAAGACTGGGAAGACTGGGGCGACGGGGAGGAAGTTTGGTCGTTCGTGTGTAAAACTCACCAGTTCTCACTAGCACGTGAAGCAGAAGAGACAGTATAACAGCCGTCGCTCGATATCCGTGTATAATGATCATCAGCCATTGAGATATGTTGAACCCAGCCTGCCACAAACTCGGCGCCTCCAGCACCATTTTTCCAAGCCTATTCCTCCTTTCTCACCCTCGCTCTCCTTTTCTCACTCTGCTGCTTTTCCCTCATTCGCGACCTGCATTTTTCAAAGCGCCCTTACAACTTATCAAGGGATCATCCACAAATTAGGTGACAGATTTATGGACGGAAAGTCAAGGGAGGGGGGAGGGGGGGGGGGTGAAACCTTACATTTTGTTATGAGGGGGGCAATGGGAAGGTAATGTGTAAGAAAGAATTTCGGTAAGAAAAATAATAAATTCAATCTGTTCAAGTAAAAGTATTGCGTTTTTAACAACATTGAAGAATTTTTAAACAAATTCCCTGGTGGAAAATTTTTACAAAAAAGTACAGAAAACTCAAAACTGTTTTTACAGGAATCTATAAATGAATACAATAAATTACAACCAAAATTACAGGATAGTACAACTTTTTTCTATTATTGAGACGAATTTTGTACTTTTTGTATTTTTATATAAATTGTTTTATTTCATTGTAGTTTTAATTTTCTACAAGAATGTACAAAAACTTACAACTACAAGAATCTACAGGAATTTACATTTTTTGTAACTAAAAATAATTGTTCAACTGTCATTTATTAATCAAAAAAGTTTGTTTTAAATCTTTTTGAATATTCTCTCAAAATTAATTTTTTAAAATAAAAAATCATTTTCATTTTTCCCAACAAACTTGATAATTTATTTTTATTTTCTTGAAACCTTTAAAGATCCTTGAGAGGCTTCAAAATTTTGTTTCGAAACCTTCAGAAATCTGCATTTAGTTTTTTATTTTTAAAAATATTTTCCAGTTTTAAATTAAGTATGGATTTTCTCAAAACAATTGAGAAAGAATTGATCACGGTCATTGAAATTAAAAGGTATATAAAAACTGAAAGGCAAAATTTTAACTTTTATACTTTTAATTTATAAATTTTCAAAATTATATCATTTTGAGCAGTTTTCGGCTAGAAACATTAATTTATACATTAAAATTTGTTTTAAAGTCTTTTCAAATATTCTCTTAAAAATTTGTTTAAAAAAATAATAATTTTTAAAATCTCCAGGAATCTAATAATAATATTAATAACTTGGAAATCGAATTTCTTCTACAATTTTTTTAAAATCCTGCAACAGTATAAAAAACTACCTTAAAATCATCCAGATTCTTTTTTGACAATTTTGGAAATCTTATTAAATATTTTTTTTTTAATTAATTTTTCAACCAAAAAAAAAGGTATTGTTAGTTTTTCTAGGAATTTTGATTTCAAATTGCTTAAAAGCTTATGTGTTCAAAATCTTCAAAAATCTACGTCGTGTATTAAATGGTTTGAAATCTTTACACGTTTTAAATCATTTTGGAATCTTTTCAAAACTTCTATATATTTTTTAAACTTACTCGATTATTTTCCAAATTATTGTCATTTATTAATTAAAAAAGTTTGTTTTAAATCTTTTCAAATATTCTCTTAAAATTAAGTTTTCAAAATAAAAAATCATTTTAAATTTTCTCAGCAAACTGAGGAATGGTTTTTTTATTTTCTTAAAACCTTCAAAGATTCTTGAAAAGCTTCAAAATTTTATTTCGAAATCTTCAGAAATCTAAATTTAGTTTTTTATTTTTCAAAATATTTTCCAGTTTTAAATTAAATTTGGATTTTCTCAAAACTTGTAAATATCTCTTAAACTAACTCAATTTTTTTTCCAAATATTTTTTAGTTGTAAAATCAACTATTCAGTTCACAATTTATGTAAATTTTGGAAAATTTGCCTCTTTTGGTAGAAGAATAATCTTCTTTATTGAAAATTCACCCAGTAAAGCTTCTTTGAATAACAAAAAATTAACTTTTTTATTTTTGGTCGAAAATTTATCTTCTTGGTTGGAAATTAATCGTTAAATTTGTAAAAAAATCATTTTTTTGTAGAAGATTCATTATTTTAGTTTATAATTTCTTTCATTAGTTACAAATTCAACTATATTATTGAAAATTTGTTTGTTTTTGTCAAAAATTAAATTTTTTGAGTGAAAATCTAACAATTTTGTAAAAATCCTGCAAAAGTAAAAAAAATCCAGATTCTTTTTTGATAATTTTGGAAATCTTATTAAATATTCTTTTTAAATTAATTTTCAAACAAAAAAATTATTGTTAATATTTTTAGGAATTTTGATACACTATTTTTATTCATTCTAAACATTCTCAATTGCTTAAAAACCTAATAAATTTTGTGTTCGAAATCTTCAAAAATCTACATTCTGTATTAAATGGTTTGAAATCTTTTCACTTTTTAAATTATTTTGGAATCTTTTCAAAACTTCTGAATATATTTTAAATTTGCTTGATCATTTTCCAAATTAATAATTGTTCAATTGTCATTTATTAATAAAAAAAAGTTTGTTTTTAGTCTTTTTAAATATTCTCTTAAAATTAAGTTTTCAAAATAAAAAATTATTTTAAATTTTCCCAGTAAACTGAGGAATGTTTATTTTTTTATTTTCTTAAAACCTTTAAAGATACTTGTAAAGCTTCAAAATTTTATTTCGAAACCTTCTGAATCTAAATTTAGTTTTTTATTTTTCAAAATATTTTCCAGTTTTTAATTAAGTTTGGATTTTCTCAAAACTTGTAAATATCTCTTGAACTAACTCAAATTAAATTAAAATTGTTTAGTTTTTAATATTTGATTTATAATCGCTCATTTTAAATAAAAAAGTAAAAAAAAGTAAAAAACTAAAATGGAAAAAATGGAAAATCCTGAAGTTTTCTGTAATACCTTGTAGATTTTTACAATAAAGTAAAAAAGAAATATTAATAAAAAGTTATACAAATTTTTGAATTGTAGAAACTTATACTTTATTGTTATTTTTTTTTTTACTTTTCTACGATGAAATAAAGAAAAAATGAGCTATTTGTATTCAACTGTATTTTGTTGTTAAATTTTGTACATTTTTTTTACAAAAAAGTAGAGATTTCAACAAAAAATTACGTCTGTAGAAATGTTGTACTTTCTTTTAAAAATTTTTTCCACCAGGGTAGTTGACTTTTTTACAGAAAAGATGAATCTTCAAACAAGGGGATTATTTTCATAGCAAAGAAGCCGAATGTTAAACAAAATATAATAATTTTCAAATAATTAGTCAAATCTTCAACTTAACAAATAAATTTTTAACAAAAATGGAATAATTCAAGTTTCAGTTGAGAAAATTTATTTTTAAATAAATAACAACCAATTTTCAATGAACTCGTTAAATTTTTGAACAAATTAATTAATTTTTCAACTAACATAATGAATCTTTACCCAATAAAATTAATTTTAAACCAAATAAGTGATTCTTCATCAAAAAATTATAAATTTTCAATCAAAAATGACAATTAAAAAAAAAGACAAATTTGTACTAAAAAAGAAGATATAATGAGTATTATTATGGTTGTTTTCTTCCAACAAAAAAAAATTTCAACAAACTATTAAAATTTTGAACAAAATAAATGAGTTTTTAACCAAAAAGATTAATTTTCTACCGAAAAAAGTCGAATTTTCAACCAATTAATGAATTTTCAATAAAAAGAAGTACATTTTCAACCAAAAATGAAATAGCTGCATTTTCATTTGAAAAAATTAATTTATAAACAAAAAACAAAACTGATTTTCAACAAAATCGTTATATTTTCAACAACAAAAATTAATTTTGAACTAAAATGAAAAATCTATAACAAAAAAATTAATATTTAACAAAATAGTTGATTCT
>CAKNYM010051130.1:52916-67460 GCA_932195095.1 Andricus curvator | reverse complement strand
TAACCAAGTAGTTGAATTTGCGACCAATGAAATTAATTTTCAACTAAAATAATAAATCTTCAACCAAAAAAATTAATTTCAAACCAAAAAGTTGATTTTTCAACTAAAGAAGTTTAATTTTCATCCAATAATAAAACAGTCCATTTATCAGTTAAAAAAGTTAATTTTCAATCAGAAATGATAATTAAAAAAAAAATAATAATTTTTTACTAAAAAAAGATATAATGAGTATTGTTAAGGTTGTTGCAATTTTCTTCCAACCAAAAAAACAAATTTTCAACAAACGATTTGAATTTTTGAACTAAATTATGGAGTTTTTACCCAAAAAGATTAATTTTCTACCGAAAAAAGTCGAATTTTCAACAAATAAATGAATTTTCAATAAAAAGGAATACGTTTTCAACCAAAAACAAAAAAGTTACATTCTCATTTGGAAAAATTAATTTTTAAACAAAAACACAACTAATTTTCAACAAAACAGTTATATTTAAAAAAATTAATTAATTAATTTTCAACTAAAATGAAAAATCTATAAAGAAAAAATGAATTTTTGACAAAATTGTTGATTCTTCCAATAAAATTACGAATTTTTAACCAAGGAGATTAATTTTATACCAAAAACAACAAAATTTTCAAACATAAAAAGTTAATTTCCAACCAAAAATAAAATAATTAAATTTTCTATTGAAAAAAGCTTATTTTTGTTTAAGAAATAACAAATTCTCAACAAAATAATTAACTTTTCAACCAAAGATATAAATTTTCAACTAAAATGATAAATCTTCAACCAAAAAAAAAAGAATTATCAACCAAACAGTTGATTTTTCAACAAAAGGTAAATTTTCAACCAAAAATATTATAGTTGAAATATCAGTTGAAAAATTTAATTTTTATCTAAATTTGAGAACGAATTTTCAACAAAGAAGACTGATTTTCTGCCAAAAAAAAAGTATTAAAAAAAAAGAATGCTCACTCAAATTTTTGAAATTCCAACTAAAAGTATAAATTTTTTGCTCAGAAGAAAATGCTTTAATGATGAAATAAAAAAGTTAAACTTTTACAAAATAGTTTCAACAATGAAATGAATTTTCATGTAAAATGATGATTTTTCATTTTGAAAAAAAAAAATTAATTTCAAACGAAAAAGTTGATTTTTCAACTAAAGAAGCTGAATTTTTATCCAATAATAAAACAGTTAATTTATCAGTTAAAAAAGTTAATTTTCAACCAAATTTTCAACAAAATATTTAAATTTTCAACAAAGAAGATTGATTTTCTACTAAAAAAGACTAAAAAACAGGAATGCTTAACCAAATAGTTTAAATTTCAACTAAAAATATAAATTTTTAATGTAGTTAAACAAATTAACGTTTGATCAAGAACAACGAATTTTGAACAAATTAATCAAATTTTCAACCAAAGAAATCAATTTTCAAACGAAAAAATTAATTTTCAACTGAAAAGAGTAATTTTCTACCAAAAAATTCAAATCTTTAACATATAGATTAATTTTTAACGGAATAAGTGAATTTTCAACAAGGAGAGATAAAATTTCAATTAAAAATTGAATAATTAAACTTTTAGTTGAAAAAATTAGGTTGCAACTAAAAAGAAACGAATTTTCAGCCAAAAAATTACATTTTCAACCAAAGAAACGAATTTTTAACCAAAATCATGAATTTTCAACCAGAAAGATTAATTTTTCACTAAAAAAGTCAAATTTTCAAAATTTAAATTAATTTTCATCCAAATAATTGAATTTTCACCTATAAGAGATCAATTTTCAAATAAACATGGAATATTTAAATTATCAGTAAACCAACCAAGTTTGCAAACAAGTAGTTGAATTTTCAACAAAAAAGCAGAATTTTTGATTATAGTTATGAATTTTCAACAAAAAAGTTAATTTTCATCCGAATACTTGAATTTTCAACGAAAATAATTGAATTTTCGATCAAATAGTTAGGTTAACAACCAAATAACATAGTTTTTAACCACAAAAGATCTACGATAAATAAATAACAATTTTGATAAATTATTGACTGAAAAATAATAGTTTAAATAAAAATTAAAGTTTATTTTGAGAACTTCAGAAATATTCGGTTAAAAACATAACATTTTGCTCGAAAAATTAATTAAATTTTACATTTCACAGATTTGATTCCACTTTTGGTTTTACATTGACTTAATAATGAAATACATTAATTTTTATTTAAATAGTTGAACTTATAACTAAAAAGGATACGTTTTCAACTAAGAATGGAATAGTTCAATTTTCAGTGAAAAAATTAATTTTTAATTAAACAAGAAACGAATTTTCAACAAAATAGTGACATTTTTCATTAAAAAAGACAAATAAATTGTTAAGAAAATTGTTAAATTTTTTATGTATAGAATTTCTAAAAATGAAAACAAGAACAAGAATCCAACGACCAAATTTGGATAACCACCATAAAATGCTCCCATTGTAAATAGAAAAAAGTAAAGTAAAAATCTTTAAAAAAAAATTCTTTCTGGACAAAAATGAAAAAGGGGAAAGAAAAATGAGAAGGTAAACAAGCAAACAACCTTTGGTTGTTTGCCTTCTCATTGTTTCTTCTCTTTTTGCTCCCATTGTAAATAGAAAAAAAAAATGTTTCTTAAGAAAAAAAAAATTCTTTCTGGACAAAAATAAAAAAAAAAGGAAAGAAAAATGAGAAAGCAAACAACTAAACAACCTTTGGTTGTTTGCCTTCTCATTTTTCTTTCCTCTTTTTTATTTTTCTCCAAAAAGAATTTTTTTATTTTTTTTTCAAGATTTTTTCTTCTATTTACAATGGGAGCATTTTATGGTGGTTGTCAAAATTTGGTCGTTTTGGTTGTTTTCCTTCTTATTTTTCTTTCCTCTTTTTTATTTTTAACCAGAAAGAAATTTTTTTGTTAAGAAATTTTTTTTTCTATTTACAGTGTGAGCATTTTATGGTGGTTGTCCAAATTTGGTCGTTGGATTCATGTTTTTGTTTTCAGGAATTCTATACATTAACTTGAGTATTGGACGTTAAATGGGATTTTGAATTTGATTTTGATCTTATTTAAAATTCTTAAATTTTTTTTTTTAATTTTTGATAAATTGAATAAATTTTCATGTAGAATGATGATCTTTCATTTTTTTTAAATTAATTTTTAATATAGTAGTTGAACTTCCAAACCAAGTTGTAGAATTTGAGTCAAAGAAATGAATTTTCGACAAAAGTAATGAATCTTTAACCAAACTAAAAAGTTAAATTTTTCGGAAAGATATTTAATATAAATATACTTATAATATAAAGAAACTTTGCAATAAAATAATTGAATCTTTAACCAAATAATAAAATTTTCAACCACAATAGATGAATTTTCAACCAAAAATATAATTGTTCATTTTTCAACCAGAAATAATTGATTTTTATATTTAAAAATAGATTTCCTTATTAGATTTCATGAATTTAGTGTTCGCGTTTAAGTAGAAAAACGGGAAAAAGGAGAGAAGAGAGAAGAGAGGAACAATGGAAAGACTGTGAAGCCTACAATAAATAAATACGAATTTTGATAATTTATCGACTAAAAAATAATAGTTTAAATAAACATTTGCTAGGAAAATAAATTTAATTTTCCACTACACACTCGTTAATTTCAAATTAACAAAATTTATATGTATGTTCGTTCCCTAAGTTTATAAAAAAAAAAAAAAAAACCTTGAAATCTAAATTCGCCCAAATAAGGTTTGAATTAAGCTTAATTTAAAAAAAGTTGATAAAATCTTAGTAAAATTTTTTGAAAGGGGTTGAGGGTGCAGAGAAAAAAAGTTAAAAATTTCAGGAAAACACCTTACGTAATTTGTGAATGACCCCTTATCAATTTCGCTGCCTCAGGTCATTTTCTCACAAACTGATTTTGAACTTCGGCTATCTTCGCTCTCATGATCAATCTCAAAATGGAAAAACAATTAAATTGCTTTCAAAGTTCGTTTTTTCTTTGTTCAAAATGAAACTTAATATTTTCTTGTGCTCTTCTTTCTCAGAAACTGGATGGCAAATCGAGACGACTCCTGCTTTTCAAATATTGTACATTGTATAAGTTTGGAAGATATTTCCGGAAACCTTTCTCCTTTCGGTGGAAGGTATATATCAAAGTCCATGGAGTTCAATATGGAAGGCCACCTTTGTGTCCTTTAAGCACGTTTCTTGCAATCACTGCTTTGAGGAAATCTCCCAACCCAGTGATCCGTCACACGTCAAACCACAGCTTGACCTCAGGATGGTCCATGGTTCCACCTGTGAACAATAAATTTTCGAATTTTATTCACAAAATTTAAAAATATTTTTCTTGATTTGAAAAAAAATCAATCTAGGATGACAAATATTTATAATATTGCAATGAGATAATTTTAAATTAAGATGCGATCATTTATCCATGATCGTTATGAGAAAAAAGCTTCTATTTTTAAACTTCAAAGAAAGCCAACAATTTGTTCTTCGACCTAGGATGACAAATATTTATAATACTGCAATGAAATAATTTTAATTTAAGATGCGTTCATGTATCCATGATCGCTATTACAAAAAAAGTTTCTATGTTTCAAATTTGATGGAAGCCCAACAAGTTGTTCTTCGAGCTAGGATGACAAATATTTAGAATATTGCAATGAGATAATTTTAAATTAAGATGCGATCATGTACCCATGATCGCTATTACAAAAACAGCTTCTATGCTTGAACCTTAAAGGAGGCCAACAAGTTGTTCTTCGACCTAGGATGACAAATATTTAGAATATTTCAATGAGATAATTTTAAATTAAGATGCGATCATGGATACCCATGACCGCTATTACAAAAAAAGCTTTTGTGATTAAACTTTAAACGAAGCCAACAAGTTCTTCTTCGACCTAGGATGACAAATATTTAGAATATAGCAATAAGATAATTTTAAATTAAGATGCGATCATGTATCCATGATCGCTATTACAAAAAAAGCTTCTATGTTTGAACTTTCAAGGAAGCCAACAAGTTGTTCTTCGACCTAGGATGACAAATATTTAGAATATTGCAATGAGATAATTTTAAATTAAGATGCGATCATGTGCCCATAATCGCTATTAAAAAAAGCTTCTATGTTTTAACTTTAAAGGAAACCAACAAGTTGTTCTTCGACCTAGGAAGAAAAATATTTAGAATATTTCAATGAGATAATTTTTAGTATTAAGATGCGATCATGTATCCATGATCGCTATTACAAAAAAAGCTTCTATGCTTAAACTTAAAAGGAAGCCAACAAGTTCTTCTTCGACCTAGGATGACAAATATTTAGAATATTTCAATGAGATCATTTTAAATTAAGATGCGTTCATGTATCCATGATCTGTATTAAAGAAAAACCTTCTCTGTTTAAACTTTAAAGGAAGCCAACAAGTTGTTCTTCGACCTAGGAAGAAAAATATTTAGAATATTTCAATGAGATCATTTTAAATTAAGATGCGATCATGTATCCATAATCGCTATTAGAAAAACAGCTTCTATTCTTAAATTTAAAAGGAAGGCAACAAGTTCTTCTTCGACCTAGGATTAAAAATATTTAGAATATTGCATTGAGATAATTTTAAATTAAGATGCGATCATGTATCCATGATCGCTATTACAAAAAAAGCTTCTATGTTCAAACATTTAGGGGGAGCCAACAAGTTTTTCTTCGACCTAGGATGACAAATATTTAGAATATTGCAATTAGATAATTTTAAATTAAGATGCGTTCATGTATCCATGATCTGTATTAAAGAAAAACCTTCTCTGTTTAAACTTTAAAGGAAGCCAACAAGTTGTTCTTCGACCTAGGATTAAAAATATTTAGAATATTGCAATGAGATCATTTTAAATCAAGATGCGATCATGTATCCATAATCGCTATTAGAAAAACAGATTCTATTCTTAAATTTAAAAGGAAGCCAACAAGTTCTTCTTCGACCTAGGATTAAAAATATTTAGAATATTGCATTGAGATAATTTTAAATTAAGATGCGATCATGTATCCATGATCGCTATTAAAAAAAGCTTCTATTTTTGAACTTTAAAGGAATGGTAGAATAATAAAAGACAATAATGAATAATCATTATTGAACAATAAAGAATCATAGATTTGAAGTTTTTTTCAAATATATAGCAATCGATTCGACACCATATATGTCATTTAAAATTATGCTATTGCATTGTTCTCAATAATTCTCATCCTAAGTCGAAAAAGAACAACTTTTTGACTCGAAATTGAAATTGGACAATTGAGAAAGAATTGATCATGGCCATTGAAATTAAAAGAGTCAAACTCTTGAAGATAAAAATTTTTTCATTTAAAGTTATAAAAACTGAACCGCAAATTATAACACTCAAAGTGGAATAATTTTGAAGTTTAAACTTTTAAAATCAAAGCTTAAATAAATGCTAATTCGAATGTTCAATAATTCACGCGGATAAAATGCAAGCTTTTAAAACTTTTCAATTGAAAATTTTTACATGCGAAGCAGTTACACTGCAAAATTTTAACATTTATACATTGTATAATTAAAAGATTTCAATAAATAAAAATCCACGCTATCATTTTCAGTGTTATGAATTAAAGAATAAATCAAAAAATATATAAATTTCAAATATATATTTTTTGAAATGTTTTTAATAATTCTCTTAAAAATTTGTTTAAAAAAGAAATCATGAAAAAAATTTCCAGGAATCTAATAATAATTTTATTATCTTGGAACTCGAATTTTTCCTATAATTTTTTGAAAATCCTGCAGGAGTAAGAAAATTGTCTTAAAATCGTCCAGATTCTTTTTTCAACATTTTGGAAATCTTATTAAATATTCTTTTTAAATTAATTTAAAAAAAATTATTGTCAGTTTTTCTAGGTACTTTGATACACATTTTTTATTAATCTAAAACCTTTCGAAATCCTTGAAAAGCTTATAAATCAAAACTTTCCAAAAAATCTTTTAAAATATTCTCTTAAAATTAATTTTTCAAAATAAGAAATCATGTTAAATTTTCCCCGCAAACTTAAGAATTTTCATTTTATTTTCTGAAGACCTTTAAAGATCCTTAAAAAGCTTTAATAATGCTTTTTTTCGAAATCTTACAGAATGCAAATTTAAGTTTTTATTTTTCGCAATATTTTCCAGTTTTAAATTAGGTTTGGTGAAATTGAAAGTTTAAATTGAACACTCTGAAATATTCACGATTCAAGGCTTTCTATTTCAAATAATTCAGTTTAAAATTGATCAGTTTTTAAAGTTTGATTTATTATTTATTTATTTCTTACCCATTCTAAATGAAAAGTAAAATATTGCTAAATATGAAAAAAATGTCTCCTCAATTCAAAAATTCAAATTAAATGGGTTAAAAATGGAATGTTTTAGATTGAAACAATATTTGAATAGGATTTGAGATGGACTAAGAGCCTTCAACTACGAATCTATTAATTTGAAATTTTTTTTATATGCTACTGAGGTTTTCAAATTGAAAAATTTCTATTTTTAAAGTTAAAATCTGTAACTTTCTTAATTTTGAACAAATTCAGAATCGTCCTGTAAAATATTGTTCAATCGTACAGTTTCCCAATATCTCAACTTTTGTGAAATCTTGTATTTTTTTGTAAAAATGTGTAATTTTTTTCAATAATTTACGTAAAATTAAAAGTGTTTTAATGACGTCAAACACCCACATTTAAAAAATGTAAAATCCTGTAGTTTTCTGTAATACTTTCGATTTTTACAACAAAGTAAAAAAAAATATTAATAAAAAGTTATACGAATTTTTGAATTGTAGAAACTTATACTTCATTGTTAATTGAAAAGATTTAAAAAAAATTACAGTTGTAGAAATGTTGTACTTTCTTGTAAAAATTTTTTCCACCAGGGATGGTAGAAAGATGCGGTTTTTTCTGAAATTTTTAACTTTTTGTCTATTTTTCACTTCAAATGACTTCATAATTATTCAAGTTGAGCAAAAATATTTTTTTGTTTAAATTAATTTTTTTAAATATTGGGAAAAGAGCAAAAATATTTGTTCATAACTAAAAAGTCAAAGAAATACTACAAATTTCAGAAAAAAGTAACTGTCTAGCATTACTCTAAGAGAATATAGTCATAAACATTAATCAATTGTTTAAAAGCATGTTTGTTAACTTTCATTAATTATTACCTCACTAAGTGAAAAGTGGACAGAAAGTTTAAGAGTTCATAAAAAACCGCAACTTTTTAGCACTCATCTGAGAGAAGATAGTTATAAACAATTATAAATTGTTCAAACAACTATGTTTGTTAACTTGCATTATTTATTACTTTACTAAGTAAAAAGTGGGTGAAAAGTTAAACATTTCAGAAGAAACCGCAACTATATTGCATCAATGAAGAAGCAGATAGTTATGAACAATAATAATTTGTTTAAATAATTATTTTTGCTAATTTGAATTAATTATTAACTCACCCTATGTGATAAGTAGACAAATAGTTGTAAATTTCAAGAAAAAACCGCAACTTTTTACCATTATTCAAATTGAATATTATTAATAATAATAATAAATTGTTTAAACAAATAATTTTGTTGGCTTCAATTAATTGTTTAACTCACTCCAAGTGAAAAGTGCACAAAAAGTTGAAAATTTCAGAAAAAAACTGCAACTTTCTAGCATTATTCTAAGAGAATATTTTTAACAATCATACAAATTTTTTTTAAACAATCACGTTTGTTAACATTAACATTAAAATTAACCTCTTTCTAATTGAAAATTGGACAAAAAGTGGAAAATTTTTGAAAAAACCGCGACTTTCTGTCTCCATTCTAAGAGAAAATTGCTAAAAACAATAATAAATTGTTTAAACAATTCATTTACACATCTCATCATCAGCATAAAGTAGTATTTTATGTATTAGAAACAATCTGCACTCCAAAAACGCAAAAAAATCATAATCAGCGCCAAAAATGCGCAAAACCCATTTTTTCACTTATGGGGTTTTTTTGGGACCCCATAAAACAGACTTATAGTGGTGATATTTGAAAATTAATATTTGTTTCCTATTCTATGGCTAATTGAGAATAGAAATTCTGAGTTTTAACTCGATTCAGCTAATATTGAGGATTCTAAATAAAATTTACAAAAACGTCTTTTTTTCTTATGGGAAATACATGTGGAACCGTGGGGCTTCATGGGGCTTGCGCCACCTCTAAATATAATTTCAAAAAACTGGATTCATTTTTCTATGGATTTGAACACATTTTTGGGCGTTATTCATAAAAATTCGAAAAAAAGATTTTTGGACAACCCTATTCTATAAGGATGGTCATGTGTTGGAAATTTTTTTTTTGTCCTGTGGGGCAACGATTCCCCCGATTCGGTTCCAAAATTGAATAAAGAAATTGAATAGGGGAAACCAGTACGAGGTCGATAGAAAAACTTTTAAAGTCACAATATTGATAAATGATAAGAAAATGGGGAAAATATAAAATAAAAACACTTAGATAAATTTCCTCTTGTGTCAAAGGGATGTCTCTTGACACAAATGGAATTTCCAATTATATTAAGCGGATTTTCATTTGTCTAAAGAAGAATCTTTTTATGGAAAACATTATTTGTTTGCGACAAACTTTATCTAATCTTCCAGCCAAATAATTCTGTTTGTGAAAAGAAAAATATTTATGTGGTTCAAAACAAAACAGGCAAGAGGATGATGGGTTTCTTTCAAGTAAACTTTTCCTCTTAGTGAAAGCGGGAACATTTATTTTAAAGATAGCCACGCCATCAGGTGAATTATATCAGCTATTTATCGTATTCTTTATACTTTTTTAACACTTTTAAATTTTATTCAGATGGTTCTTTTCTGGTACGAATAATCAAATTTTAGACCTTTCCGATTAGCTGCTGAAGAACATTGTGTATGAATTAATGAAACAATAATCCAAAAACTGTTATTCAAAAACATTTTTAATTTATACAGTGATTATTTACCGACCACAATAGACCTTTTGTATAAAATATACCTTTTGTATAAAATAGGTGTGAAATCTAATAATTTTAGAACTCTTTTTTCAACATCTTGTAAAACTATATCAGAAACAACTGGGGATAAAGGTGAACTCATAGGGCAACCCGCAATTTGTTCATAAAATTTATTATTGAAGGAGAAAACAATACGATTAAAAATTGTTCTGGTAGCAATCAACAATTCATTTTTTGTTATTTTTGTTATGTTATGATTCAAAATAAGTTTTTCTTCAATGCAATCTAAAGCAAGATTAGTGGGATGCTATCAAACATGGACACCACATCTAAAGAAACTATTGAATGAGTTTTTGGTACATTATTGTTTTTTAAAATATCTTTAAGTCCCCAACTTTTTTTTTAAAAACGTGTTAATAGAAACAGGTTTGAGAATATTTAAAATATACTTAAATAGATTGTAAGTGGGAGAACCAACAGTAGAAACAATTTTTTTTTTTTTTTTTTAAGGTTTGTAAACTTTAGGGGGAGCATAAGCTTTTGTTATGACACTATTGTGAGGTTTTGAGCAATGCACATTGATCATTAATTAATCTTTCATGTTCCCATCTAATAGCAATGTCATTAGATTTATTTTCAAAAGTTGGAACCATGCTGGTTCTAATAATACTCTTCAAAAAAAATTAAATTTTTATGTTTCTTTTGAAAATCTTCAGCTGACTGAACAGATTTTTCTAAATTTTTGAATTGATTATTATTTTCGTGATTTGAAACTATTTAAGTAACAGTTTTACGAATATTAAGTTTTACATATTCTTCTTTAACATCTTTAATAGAATTTTCAATATTAGCTATCAAACTATTGATGCGAATTTTATTAACATTTAAAGGGACTCGAAATTTGTTTCCTAAAGCTGAAATTTCAGCAACCTCATCAGGGATTTCAACAGTTGATAAATTCTTCTTGGGTCAGTTACTTTATTTTCAGTAACTAGATACAGTTTAGTTGACCTAAAGAGTTACTTTTTTCACTTCCTTAATTTTATAATTCAAAAATCAGAAACTTGATTTAAAAAAAAGAGATGAATTTTCAACAGAAGAGTTGCATTTCCAATCAAGAAAAGTTTTTTTTGTCACATTTTTCAACCAGTTTTTCTTTAACCAAAAATTATAACATTGATCTTCGTTAAAAAAGCGTTAAAAGAAAGGTTAAAATTTGAAACTGTTGTCTTTAATTTGGATTTCTAATATTTGAACTTTCTACCAAATTAGTTAAGTTTTTAACAAAATACATGAATTTTCAACCAAATAGTTGAATTTTCTACAAAAAAAAAGAATTTGAAATAATATAGTTACATTTTCTACAAAATTTTTTTTACCAAAAGAGATGAATTTTCAAATCGAAAGAATTATTTTTCAACAAAAAAATGTAATTTGGATTTGAATTCACAAAAAAAAAAGTAATATTTTAGCCAAAAAAGATGAAATTTCTACCAAACATTGGAAATCATTGTTTTTGGAATTTTCAAGAAAATAGTTAAATTTTCAACCAAACTGATGAATCTTTGATAAAAAAATGAATTCTCAACAAAAAGTGTAATAGTTGATAATTCCATCAATAAAGAATATTTTAATTTTGAATGAAAAAGAAACTGTTAAATTAAACCAAAAAATACGAATTTTCAAAAAACAGGTCAATTTTCAACCAAGAAAGATTTTTCAATCAATCAACCAAAGAAATGGACTTTTAAGAAAATCATGCATCTTCAATAAAAAAAAAAATTTTAACCAAATAATTGAATTTTCCACAAATTTTCAACAAAATATACGAATTTTCGACTGAAAATTTTTTTTTCAACAAAAATAGAACAGTTTAATTTGAAGTTATAGAAATTAATTTTCAATAAAAAAAAAAATTTTCAACTAAAGAAATAGAAATTTCAACCAAAAAGATTAATTTTCTACCAAAATAGTGAAGTTTTTAACGAAATACATGAATTTTCAACCAAATAGTTGAATTTTTATACCGAAAATATTAATTTGCAAGAAAAAAGTTAATTTTCAACCGAATAGTCGAATTTTCTACCAAAAAAAAACGAATTTGAAACAATATATTTTAAGTTTTCAATAAAAGAGATGCATTTTTAATAAAGTTGTTTAACATTCAACTAAGTAGTTAAATTTTCAATAAGAAAAGACGAATTAAAAAAAATAGTTGAAGCCTCTAAAAAATTTTTTTTTACCAAAAAAGATGAATTTTCAAATCGAAAAAAATAATTTTTAACAAAAAAATTTAATTTGAACTTGAATTCACAAAAAAACGTAATATTTTATATTTCAACCAAAAAAGATGAAATTTCTAAAGAACGAGATGAATTTTAAAACCCAAAAGACGAATTTCCAACCAAGACGATAAATTTTCTACCAAAAAGACGACTTTTCAACACAGTAAATTCATTTTCAAACAAATAGTAGAATTATCAACTAAAAGGCAAATTTCAACAAAAAATTGGAAAGTCAACTTTTCAGTCAAAAAATTAATTTAAAAAAAACGCAAGAAAAAAGAGAAAACAATTTTTGTCAAAATAGTCAAATTTTCAACCAAAGAGATGAATTTTTAACTTATATTATCAATATTCAAACCAAAAAGATGAATTTTTAACAAATAAAAATTTTTCAGGCAAGAAAAAAAATTTTTATTAGAATTGTTGAACTTTCAAGCCAAAATACGAATTTTCTGTAAAACAGTTGAATTTGCAACACGATATTATGAATGTTTAACAAAGGGTTATTTCATAATCAAAGATTTGCAGTTTAAATAAGCAAAGAGGAAATTTTGAACCAAGAAGATTATTTTTTTACCAAAAAGACGAATTTCCAACTAATTAAGATCAATTTTAAACAAAGGATGAAAAAGTTACATTTTCGGTTAAAAAAGATAATTTTAAAGAAAGTAGTTTAACTTTTACCCAAGCAGATGAATTTTCAATTGGAAAATATCAGTTTTCAGCAAAATAGTTAAAAATTTAGCTAAAGCAAGGATTTTTTAATCAAAATGATGAATCTTCAACTGAAATAGTTCAATTTTCAGTTAAAAAATTAATTCCGAAAAAAAACTAATTTTTTACTAAAAAAATTGTATTCTGAACTCATAAAAACGATTTTCCAACTAGATAATAAAATTTGTAATTAAAAATATGATCTTTAGGGTGAAACAGCTGCAAAAAGTATATACATAAATTTCAACAAAAATATAATTTTCAACTAAATAGTGTAATATTGTCTGCAGACTACCGGCGAATAATTTGTCAGTCGACGAAATTTCTATCGCCATGAAAAAAACACGTTTTTCAATTTTTTAATTTAAAATATCAAAAAAGAGGTAAAAAGGCTGATTATAAAACTTTTTTTTTTTATTTTGTTTAACCTCAAAAATATTACTGAACCTTTGGTTTAAAATCCAGTCAATTTTTCCCAATATTCAAAACGTACTGGTTTTCACCTCGTACTGGTTTCATAAAATTTTTTTTAATGCAAAATAAAAAAAAAGAAAATAATAATTCTGCATGAATTCTATACCTTTGAGCATGTCATCTTTGTTACTTAATAAACTCTTATTTGTTTAAATAAATGACATTTGTTCAAACAATATTTTTTCAGTAAATTGGTGAATGTTTTTGCTTTTCTGCTTTTTCCAAAATGTGTGAGTATGATTCAATCCAAAAAATAGTTTTTCTGCATATTTTCAAACATTATAAACTAAACAATTTTTTGTTTACATTTTTTATTTTTCAATATTTTTTTTAATTAAAAAAAAACTGAATAGGAGATATTAACCAATTAACAATTTTTATTTCACTTTTTTCGGATGCCAACCTACAAATATTTTTCACTAGGCTGAACCGATTCGATTAGTTTTAGCATTTTCACTCCACCCTAGCGTTCGTCCTTCGTTCATTGAATTGGAAGTCAAATCACATTTCACCCATATGAAATGCAGTGGAAAACTTCCATTTCCCATTTTTCATTTTTTTTACAAATTTTCCTTTGCTCTCCATATTTTCCCGGGAGCAGGGTAAAAATCAATTTTCGCAGTTTTTTTTAATTACATTTTTTTCAAAATTAATTAATTTCAAACATTAATTTTTTTTCAATTATTTACGTTTTTCTGGTTTCATAATTTTTTAACAATTTTAGGTTACGGTAACGCTTTACACCAAAAACTTGTATTTTAAAACAAAAATACTTAGATTTCGAAAAATATTTACAATTCTAAACAATTTTCCGTTATGTAATGTTATGTCGTGTTGTGTTGTACTGTGCTGTGTTGTGTTGTGCTGTGTTGTGTTGCGTTGTGTTGTAATGTGCTGTGTTGTGTTGCGTTGTACTGTGCTGTGTTGCGTTACGTTGTGCTGTGATGTGTTGCACTGTGCTGTGTTGTGTTGTATTGTGCTGTGCTGTGTTGTACTGTGCTGTGCTGTGTTGTGCTGTGTTGTGTTGTGTTGTAATGTGCTGTGTTGTACTGTGCTGTGTTGTGTTGTGCTGTGTTGT
>CAKNYM010051130.1:33609-52906 GCA_932195095.1 Andricus curvator | reverse complement strand
TTGTGTTGTGTTGTGTTGTGTTGTGTTGTGTTGTGTTGTGTTGTGTTCTGTTGTGTTGTGTTGTGTTGTGTTGTGTTGTGTTGTGTTGTGTGTGTCTGTGTTGTGGGTTGAAAGTTTTACTTTTTTGTTGGAAATTCGTTTTTTTGTTGTTGATGAAGATTTATCATTTTAGTTGAAAATTCCACTAATCTTTCTCTAAACAATAGCTGTGTCACAAAAATCTCGAAAGCATTGTTGTTGGAATTTTCAAGAAAGTAGTTAAATTTTCAACCAAACTAATGAATCTTTGAAAAAAAATTAATTCTCAACAAAAAGTGTAATAGTTGATATTTCCATCAAAAAAATATTTTAATTTTGAATAAAGAGAAACTGTTAAATTAAACAAAAAAATACGAATTTTCAAAAATGAGGTCAATTTTCAACCAAGAAAGATTTTTCAATCAATAAGGACAAAAATATCATCCAAAATGTTGAGTTTTCAAGTCATAAAGATGTATTTTAAAAAAGGGTTGAACTGACAACCCAAAAATATGCAAATATTCTATCAGGAGAATTCTTTTTTTTACAATCGAATTTTCTATTTTTTCTCGCGATATCTCTTATAGTTACGAGAAAAATGAAAAAATTACATTTTTAGGAAAAAAGATTCTCCCAGCCTCAAAAATGGTTTAGCCCACATCATGCTGATAAGATGCCTTTCTTCTATTGGCAGAAACTTTTCAAAAATATTCTGAAGAATAAAAAAGGTGGGGTTTTTCAGAAAATATTTTTTTTTCATGTTTTCAAAATTTGAAGAAAAAAACAAAATAGATTTTCTTGAAAACCGCACCTTTTTTATTTTTCTAAATATTTTTTAAAAGTTTCTACTAATAGGAGAAAGGCATCTTATGACCATCATACGGACTTAACCATTTCTGAGGCCAAAAGAATTTTTTTTCTCTCGAAAATGTAATTTTCGATTTTTTTTTTTCGTGAGTTATCAAAACTATCGCAATAGAACAAGATACATTTTTCATAGAACTTTTTTTATACGTAAGAAAAAATAATTCTCCTGGCTACCAAATTTATTTAGCAAGCATCAAACTTATAAGATATCTTTATTTTTAAAGTATAAGTTCAAAAAATAATTGGCTAAAAATTTAATAGTGGGTTTTTTGAGAAAATCGATTTTTAATTTTTTCAGAAAAACCGCTGCTATTTTGTTAATTTTGATCCTTTTTTCAATTTCCTGGCGCGCTTTGAAAGAAGACGATGAACGCTATTAGAATCAAACATGAAATAATAAATATCGCAATTAGGCCAAAAGTTATAGGCGTTTGAAGAAAAAAATGCGGTTGTAAAAACTTCCGGACCCAAACAAAGGGGATACCTGGCTTAAAATTTAAGATGCCTTAAGTAGATAATGTGCGATAATTAGGGAGCTCACATTTTTTAAGGGAATTACGATGCCTTAAGTAGATAAGGTGCGATAATTAGGGGACTCAAATTTTTTTAAGGAATTAAGATGCCTTAAATGGATAAGGTGCGATAATTAGGAGGCTCAAATTTTTAAAGGGAATTAAGATGCCTTAAGTAGATAAGTTGCGATAATTAGGGTGCTCACATTTTTTAAATAAATTAAGATGCCTTACAATATAACTTACAATATATCTTTATTATCAAAGTACAAGCTCAAAAAAAAAATATTGGAGAAAAATTTAAAGGTGGGCTTTTTGACAAAATCTATTTTTAATTTTTTCAGAAAAACCGTTGCTATTTTGTTAATTTTGAACCTTTTTTCAATTTCCCGGCGCATTTTCAAAGAAGATGATGAACGCTATTAGAATCAAACAGAAAATAATAAATATCTCAATTAGGCCAAAAGTTATAGATGTTTATAGAAAAAAATGCGGGCGTCAAAACTTACGGACCCTAACAAAGGGGAATACCTGGCTTAAAATTTAAGATGCCTTAAGTAGATAAGGTGCGATAATTCGGGGGCTCAAATTTTTACAGGGAATTAAAATGCCTTAAGTAGATAAGGTGCGATAATTAGAGGCCTCAAATTTTTTAATGAAATTAAGATACCTTAAGTAGATAAGGTGTTATCATTAGGCGGCTCAAATTTTTCAAGGTAATTAAGATGCCTTAAGTAGATAAGTTGCGATAATTAGGGGGCTCACATTTTTTAAGGGAATTAGGATGCCTTAAGTAGATAAGGTACGATAATTACGGGGCTCGAATTTTTTAAGGAAATTAAGATGCCTTAAGTAGATAAGGTGCGATAATTAGGGAGCTCAAATTTCTAAGGGAATTAAGATGCCTTAAGTAGATAAGGTGCGATAATGAGGGGGCTCACATTTTTTAAGGGAATTAAGATGCCTTAAGTAGATAAGTTGCGATAATTAGGGTGCTCAAATTTTTTAAGGAAATTAAGATGCCTTACAATATAACTTAAAATATATCTTTATTATCAAAGTACAAGCTCAAAAAGAAAAAATTGGCGAAAAATGTAAAGGTGGGTTTTTTAAGAAATTCGATTTTTAATTTTTTCAGGACAACCGCTGCTATTTTGTTAATTTTGAACCTTTTTCCAATTTTCCGGCGCATTTTGAAAGAAGATGATGAACGCTATTAGACTCAAACAGAAAATAATAAATATCTCAATTAGGCCAAAAGTTATAGATGTTTATAGAAAAAAATGCGGGCGTCAAAACTTACTGACCCTAACAAAGGGTACCTGGCTTAAAATTTAAAATGCCTTAAGTAGATAAGGTGCGATGATTAGGGAGCTCAAATTTCTTAAGGGAATCAAAATGCCTTAAGTAGATAAGGTGCGATAATTAGAGGCCTCAAATTTTTGAATGAAATTAAGATACCTTAAGTAGATAAGGTGTTATCATTAGGCGGCTCAAATTTTTCAAGGTAATTAAGATGCCTTAAGTAGATAAGGTGCGATAATTAGGGGGCCAAATTTTTACAGGGAATTAAAATGCCTCAAGTTGATAAGGTGCGATAATTAGAGGGCTCGAATTTTTCAAGGGAATTAGGATGCCTTCAGTAGATAAGATGCGATAATTAGAGGGCTCAAATTTTTCATTGAAATTAAGATATCTTAAGTAGATAAGGTGTGATAATTAGGTGGGGTTGTGCAGAAAATATTTTTTTTCATGTTTTCAACATTTGAAGAAAAAAAACAAAAAAGATTTTCTTGAAAACCCGACCTTTTTTATTCTTCTAAATATTTTTTAAAAGTTTCTACTAATAGAAGAAAGGCATCTTATCAGCAACATGCGGACTTAACCATTTCTGAGGTCAAGACAATTTTCTTCCTCAAAATGTAATTTTTGAATTTTTTTTCGTGAGTTATCAAAAATATCGTAATAGAACAAGAGACATTTTTCATAGAACTTTTTTTATACGTAAGAAAAAAGAATTCTCCTGGGTACAAAAGTTATTTAGCAAGCATCAAACTTACAAGATATCTTTATTATGAAAGCACAAGTTCAAAAAACAAATTGGCTGAAAATTTAATGGTGGGTTTTTTGAGAAAATCGATTTTTAATTTTTTCAGAACAACCGCTGCTATTTTGTTAATTTTGAACCGTTTTTCAACAGAAAATAATAAATATCTCAATGAGGCCAAAATGTATAGATGTTTAAAGAAAAAAATGCGGCTATCAAAACTTACGGACCCTAACAAAGGGTACCTGGCTTAGAATTGAAAATGCCTTAATTAGATAAGGTGCGATAATTATACGGCTCAAATTTTTTAAGGGAATTAAGATGCCTCAAGTAGATAAGGTGCGATAATTAGGGTGCTCAAATTTTTTAAGGAAATTAAGATGCGCTAAGTAGATAAGGTGCGATAATTAGGGGGCTAAAATTATTTAAGGAAATTGAGATATCATACAATATAACTTACAATATATCTTTATTATCAAAGTACAAGCTCAAAAAAAAAATTTGCGAACAATTTAAAGGTGGGTTTTTTGAGAAAATCTATTATTAATTTTTTCAGAAAAACCGCTGCTATTTTGTAAATTTTGAACCTTTTTTCAATTTCCCGGCGTATTTTAAAAGAAGATGATGAACGCTATTAGAAATGCCTGAAGTAGATAAGGTGCGATAATTAGGGGGCTCAAATTTTTTAAGGGAATTAAGATGCCTTGAGTAGATCAGGTGCGATAATTAGGCAGCTCAAATTTTCAAAGGAAATTAAGATGCCTTAAGTAGATAAGGTGCGATAATTAGGGGGCTCAAGTTTTTCAAGGGAATTAAGATGCTTTAAGTAGATAAGGTCCCAGTGGGCACAAACGTTTTTGAAACGTTCAAAAAACGTCTTTTGACTTGTACGTCCCAGAAACGTTTTTATAACGTTCTAATTACGTTCTTAAATTTCGTGCCCACTGGGGTGCGATAATTAGGGAGCTCAAATTTTCAAAGGAAATTAAGATGCCTTAAGTAGATAAGATGCGATAATTAGGGGGCTCAATTTTTTTAAGCGCATTGAGATGCCTTAAGTAGATAAGGTGCGATAATTAGGGTGCTCAAATTTTGTAAGGGAATTAAGATGCCTTAAGTAGATAAGGTGCGATAATTAGAGGACTCAAATTTTTTAAGGGAATTAAGATGCTTAAGTTGTGTTAAACTTCATTCATAAAAATTGGAACAAAAATTTTTTGGACCACTCTAGTATTGATATTTTTGACGTCCCCCGGGGGGTTCCAGCATTGTCGGATGATCTGTGACGAACCAGGGAAGGGGTGAAAAAATCTTTTGCACAATAAATTGCAGTTGGCTTTCAAGGGCTTAGGAAGATTACCGAATGATTTGTTTGCCGAGTGATCCTTTTGAGAAAAGTTACCATCCATGGCATTATTCCCTCCTTATGCGAGTTATGGCCTTTATTTGGCCATAACGTTTTTCACGTGTACTTAAGTATCGTTATGCCGCATTCTAGGAGAGGCCGTTTATTGCGAGCTGAAGCGAAATATCAAAATCCAAACGACCTCAGTTGAAGACAAAACTCGGAATTATCGTCTTTCTCACTGTCGTGTTACATTATTCTTTGCTTACAATTCTAGTTTGAAATAAGGTATGTATTATAGAACCAGGAAACGCATCCCTAAGGTTTGAATACATACTCATATTCTTTTCTCGCCGACTTTTATTAGCCCGAGCAAACAAGTTTTATGGCCTGGAAAACAAGAGAAATGATTCTACGTGTGAGCTCTTTTGCTTTAATGGAGGACATCATTTTTTTATCATGAGCCAAGAAGACAATTCATTATTAAATGGGGCTCTCAAGCTCTTAGGATGCATTAAGTATTAAGCCACACAGAGAGAAAAAATATCTTGAATCAAAGAAAATTTAAGATTTATTTTTTTATAAGTACAACATTTCTACAACTGTAATTTTTTGTCATGATCTGTACTTTTTTGTAAACTAGTTGTGAATTCGATCTCGAGTGTTTCCACTTTGTTTGTATTTATAATTATATGGTGCTCATTTCACGAGCACTTTGCTTCCCGTTAGCAAATGTATTTGCTTCCTCATAGAGGAAGCATTAGTTATTTCTTCAATAATAGACAAACCAAAGTCTTCATTTTGATCAATTTAAAAATAGAAATGTACACAAAATGCAAAACTACAAAATAATACAAAAAAAATTTTTAACACAAAGACAAATCAGACAAATCAAATTTTGTATTCGAAATGATAATTTTTCGAGCTGGAAAAGGGATGAAAAAAGTTCTGTAGCACCCTATCCCTTTCCCAACTTTATGATTTCTTTACAAAAATTGTCAGAATTACTCTATTTGAAAACAATAAAGTGTATTAATATTATAGATCAATCGATTTGCCTTGAATCAAGGAATCTTTTCCGTTCTTGCATCAACTTTGAATTATGACAATGAAAAAAGTTTTACTATAAAAACCCGATTTTCAAAATATATAATTCACAATAACTTCCATACTCTTTAATAAAATGTATTAATATTATAGGTCAATCGATTCGTTTTGAACCAAGGAATCTTTTATATTCTTGCATCAACTTTAAATTATGTTGAAGAAAAAATTTTCACTATAAAAAACCGTATTTTCAAATATTATGCATCACCATAGCTTCCTTACTCTTCAATAACATGTATTAATATTAGAGGTCAATCGATTCGACTCGAATCAACACATATTTTCTGCTCTTGCATCATCTTTGAATTATGATAATGAAAAAAGTTTTACTATAAAAAACCGATTTTCAAAATATATAAATTACCATGACTTCCCTACTCTTTAATAAAATGTATTAATATTATAGGTCAATCGATTTGTTTCGAACCGAGGGATCTTTTATATTTTTGCATCAAATTTTAATTATGTTAATGAAAAAAGTTTTACTATAAAAAACCGTATTTTCAAAATATATAAATTATCATAACTTCCCTACTCTTTAATAAAATGTATTAATATTATAGGTCAATCGATTCGTTTCGAACCAAGGGATCTTTTATATTCTTGAATCAATTTTGAATTATGTTGTTGAAGAATGTTTTACTATAAAAAACCGATTTTCAAAATATATAAATCACAATAACTTCCATACTCTTTAATAAAATGTATGAATATTATAGGTCAATCGATTCGTTTCGAACCGAAGGATCTTTTATATTTTTGCATCAAATTTGAATTATGTTAATTGAAAAAGTTTTACTATAAAAAACCGTATTTTCAAATATTATGCATTACCATAGCTTCCTTACTCTTCAATGAAATGTATTAATATTGAAGGTCAATCGATTCGTCTCGAACCAAGGAATCTTTTATATTCCTGCATCAACTTTGAATTATGATAATGAAAAAAGTTTTACTATAAAAAACCGATTTTCAAAATATATAAATTACCATAACTTCCCTACTCTTTAATAAAATGTATTAATATTATAGGTCTATCGATTCGTTTCGAACCAAGGGATCTTTTATATTCTTGAATCAACTTTGAATTATGTTAATGAAAAAAGTTTTACTATAAGAAACCGTGTTTTCAAATATTATGCATTACCATAGCTTCCTTACTCTTTAATAAAATGTATTAATATTATAGGTCAATCGATTTCTTTCGAACCGAGGGATCTTTTATATTGTTGCATCAAATTTGAATTATGTTAATGAAAAAAGTTTTACTATAAAAACCCGTTTTTTCAAATATTATGCATTACCATAGCTTCCTTACTCTTCAATAAAATGTATTAATATTGAAGGTCAATCAATTCGACTCGAATCAACACATCTTTTCTGTTCTTGCATCAACTTTGGATTATGATAATGAAAAAAGTTTTACTATAAAAACCCGATTTTCAAAATATATAAATTACCATAACTTCCCTACTCTTTAATAAAATGTATTAATATTATAGGTCAATCGATTTCTTTCGAACCGAGGGATCTTTTGCTTTTCTGCATCAAATTTGAATTATGTTAATGAAAAAAGTTTTACTATAAAAAACCGTATTTTAAAATATTATGTATTACCATAGCTTCCATACTCTTCAATAAAATGTATTAATATTGAAGGTCAATCGATTCGACTCGAATCAACACATCTTTTCTGTTCTTGCATCAACTTTGAATTATGTTAATGAAAAAAGTTTTACTATAAAAAACCGATTTTCAAAATATATAAATTACCATAACTTTCCTACGCTTTAATAAAATATATTATTATTATAGGTCAATCGATTCGTTTTGAACCAAGGAATCTTTTATATTCTTGCATCAACTTGAAATTATGTTGAAGAAAAAAGTTTTACTATAAAAAACCGTATTTTCAAATATTATGCATTACCATAGCTTCCTTACTCTTCAATAAAATGTATTAATATTATAGGTCGATCGATTTATTTCGAACCGAGGGATCTTTTATATTTTTGCATCATCTTTGAATTATGTTAATGAAAAAAGTTTTACTATAAAAAACCGTATTTTCAAAATATATAAATTACCATAACTTTCCTACGCTTTAATAAAATATATTATTATTATAGGTCAATCGATTCGCCTCGAACCAAAGAATCTTTTATATTCTTGCATCAACTTTGAATTATATTATTGAAAAAAGTTTTACTATAAAAAACCGATTTTTCAAATATTATTAAGTGCTTAGAAAAAATGCAACAAATATTTTTAGAAATCCTTGGGTCAGTTTCAAGATATTAGTCGGGAAAATAAGCCCTCCAAATTTCATCAATTTATCTGCAACCGTTTTCAAGTTATCGTGTTCACAAAAAAGCGTGACATCCACACATCCACACACACACATTCGGACAATTGCTTAGAACACTGTATTAGACATTTTTAAATTGGGTAAGGTTCAATGAAATGAATTTAAAAATTTTGGAAAATGTGACCATTACAAAGTTTCCTCTATGAGGAAGCAAAAAGTGTACAAAATTTAACAAAAAAATGCATTGGAAAATTTTGTTTTCGAATTTTCATGAATAACGCCCGCAAATTTGTTTGAATCGAAACCAAAATAAATCTATTTTTTTTTGTTTGTTGAAAAATGATGTTAAGAGATGGTGCAAGCTCCATGAAGTTTAACACGTATTTCTTATAAGAAAAAAATACGTTTTTGTAAACTTTATTCAGAATCCTGAATATTAGCTAAATCGAGTTGAAACTTAACATTTCTCTTAACAATTAGCCATAGAATAGAAATAAAATATTAATTTTCAAATATCACCTCCATAAGTCTGTTTTATAAGGTCTCAAAAAAACACCATAAGTGAAAAAATGGGTTTTGCGAGTTTTTCGCGCTAATTATGATTTTTTTGCGTTTTTTCAAATGCAAATTGTTTCTAATACATGAAAAAGACTACTTTACACTAATTAATAAATGTTTATACAAATTGTTTAAATAATTTATTATTCTTTCTAGCAATTTTCTCTTAGAATGTAAGCAGAAAGTCGCGATTTTTTCAAAAAAATTTCACTTTTTGTCCAATTTTAAATTATAGAGATAGTTCATTCATGTTGACAAACATAATTGTTTAAACAATTTATCATTATTGTTAATAATATTAACTTTGAATAATGTTAGAAGTTGCGTTTTTTCTTAAATGTTCAACTTTTT
Organism: Andricus curvator; assembly: GCA_932195095.1. Lineage (NCBI taxonomy): Eukaryota > Metazoa > Arthropoda > Insecta > Hymenoptera > Cynipidae > Andricus > Andricus curvator. Next base: position 43,793 of record CAKNYM010051130.1, on the reverse strand, counting down.
TTCACTCTTCATTTAGAGTGAGTTAATATTTAATTTAATATAGCAAAAATGATTGTTTAAACAAATTAATTATTGTCTATAGATATCTTCTTCTATATTAATACTAGATACCCTGGTGAAAAAATTTTTACAAGAAAGTACAACATTTCTACAACTGTAATTTCTTGTCAAAATCTGTACTTTTTTATAAAAAAATATACAAAATTTAACAACAAAATAAAGTTAAATACAAATAGTTGAAAATTTGATTATTTGATTGAAAATTCAACTTTTTTGCAGAAAGCTCGTCTTTCTGGCTTGAAAACTTGGTTTAAATTTTAACTACTTTGTAAAAAATTCATTTTTTTGGTTGAAGGCTCATAATTTCATTTGAAAATTCATTTCTTTGGTTCAAAATAAAACTGCTTCGTTGGAAATTAGTATTTTTGGTTGAAAGTTGAAATTTTTTTCATTGAAAATTTAATTATTTGTGTCAAAATCCAAGTGCCCTGGTGAAAAAAATTTTTACAAGAAAGTAAAACATTTCTACAACTGTAATTTTTTTTCAAAATCTGTACTTTTTGTAAAAAAATGTACAAAATTTAACAATAAAATACAGTTAAATACAAATAACTAATTTTTTTCTTGTATTTTCTTGTAAAGAAGTAAAACAATTAACAATAAAGTATAAGTTTCTACAATTCAAAAATTTGTATAACTTTTTATTATTTTTTGTTTTTTACCTTGTTGTAAAAATCTACAAGGTATTATTGAAAACTACAGGATTTTACATTGTTGAAAATTGAACAATTATTGCTTTAACAGGACGATTCTAAATCTGTTCAAAATTAAGCAATTTACAGATTTTAAAATTAAAAATAGAAATTTTTCAATTTGAAATCCTCAGTAGTTAAACAAATGTAAACGTTCGATTGAAATTTTATAAACAATTCTTAATTTTGAAATAATTTCAAATTAATAGATTCATAATAATTAAACGCTCTTATTCAAGTAACAATTTAATTTGAAACTTTTTAATTAAGGATGACTCAAGCGATTCTGAATATTTAGTTTCTTTTTACTTCTTCATTCAAAATGAGCAATTATAAATCAAATATTAAAAACTAAACAATTTTAAACTGAAGTATTTCAAATAGAAAGCTTCGAGTCGTTTTGAGAAAACCCAAACTTAATTAAAAACTGGAAAATATTTTGAAAAATAAAAAACTAAATTTAGATTCTGAAGATTTCGAAATAAAATTTTGAAGCTTTTCAAGAATCTTTGAAGGTTTAAAAAAAAACATCCCTCAGTTTGCTGGGAAAATTTAACACAATTTTTTATTTTTAAACCTTAATTTTAAGAGACTATTCAAAAAGATTTGAAACAAACTTTTTAAATTAATAAATGACAATTGAACAATGATTAATTTGGAAAATAATCGAGCAAGTTTAAAATATATATAGGAAGAATGTAGATTTTTGAAGATTTCGAACACAAAATTTATAAGGGTTTTAAGCAATTTAAAATGTTTAGAATAAATAAACAATGTGTACCGAAATTCCTCGAAATATTGGCAATAATTTTTTTGTTTGAAAATTAATTTTGAAAGAATATTTAATAAAATTTCCAACATTATCAAAAAAGAATCTGGATTTTTTTTACTTTTGCAGAATTTTAAAAAAATGGTTAGATTTTCAATAAAAAAATTTAATTTTCGACAAAAACAAATAAATTTTCAATAATATAGTTGAATTTGTAACTAATAAAAGAAATGATAAACTGAACTAATGAATCTTCTACAAACAAATGTTTTGAGAAAATCAAAACTGAATTAAAAACTGGAAAATATTTTCAAGAATAAAAAACTAAATTTAGATTTCTGAAAGTCTCGAAATAAAATTTTGAAGCTTTTCAAGGATCTTTAAAGGTTTTAAGAAAATGAAAATAAATTCCCGATTCTGCTGCGAAAATTCAAAATGATTTTTTATTTTGAAAAATTACTTTTAAGAGAACATTTAAAAAGATAAAAAACAAACTTTTTGGATTAATGAATGACAATTGAAAAATTAATAATTTGGAAAATAATCGAGCAAATTTAAAATATATTTAGAAGTTTTAAAAAGATTCCAAAATAATTTAAAAAGTCTAAAGATTTCAAACCATTTAATACACAATGTAGATTTTTTATGATTTTGAACACAAAATTTATGAGCTTTTTAAGCAATTTGAAAGGTTTTAAATGAATGAAAAATTTGTATCAAAATTCCTAGAAGAACTAACAATAATTTTGTCGAAAAAGAATCTGGATGATTTTAAGGTAGTTTTTCTTTACTTTTGCAGGATTTTAAAAAAATTGTAGGAAAAATTCGAGTTCCAAGATAATAATATTATTATTAGATTCCTAGAGATTTTTTAAATTATTTTTTTTAAACAAATTTTCAAGAGAATATTTAAAAAGACTTCAAAACAAATTTCAATGTATAAATTAATGCTCCTAGCATAAAATTTGCTTAAAATTATATAATTTTGAAAATTTATAAATTAAAAGTATGAAAGTTAAAATTTTGCAGATTAACGGCTTTCAATTGAAAAATTTCCATTTGAAAAGTGTTAAAAGCTTCCATTTTACACGCGTAAATTATTTTCACAAAGTTTCTATTTCGGTCATTATATTTTAAGTCATTTTTATAATTAACGACTTTTCCCGGAAAAATGTTGTAAACCTCTTTTTACTATATCTTCCGTATCAAGTTATGACATGTAATTAAAGAAAAAAATATGTAAAAAGTTTAAACATATTTACAACTAATTCCACTTTTCCTTCTTAATTATCACTTTTTTCAATCTATTGATGAAAAAATAATTAATTCCAGTTGCCTGATGGTACTTGGTTTAAAAGATATGCGAAAAGCTTCTGGAATTAAAGTAAGTAATGTAAGAAAAAAATATTTAAAAAGTTTAAACATGTTTTTAACGAGGTCCACTTTCCTTCTTTATTATCGTTATTTTTTCACCTATTAATTAAAAAAACTTTAATTGGAGGTGCTTGATGGTATTTGGTTTAAAAGATATGCGAAAAGGTTCTGGAATCAAGGTAAGTAATGTAAGTAATGTATGAAAAAAATATGTAAAAAGTTTGAAAATACTTTTAACGAGGGCCACTCTCCTTCCTTATTATCGTTATTTTTTACCTATTAATTTAAAAAAATTTAATTGGAGGTGCTTTATGGTATTTGATTAAAAAGATATGCGAAAAGCTTGTGGAATGAATCTGAGTAATGTAAGTAATATAAAAAAAAAATACGTAAAAGGTTTCAACATATTTTTCACGCTCCACTTTTTATATAAAAATGTCTAAGTGAATAATTTAAATTTATCATAAAATTTATTTCCAAATGTTTCTGAACATTATTTATAGAAGGGAAAATTTAAATTGTAAATGATTGTGTAATAATAAATTGTAAAATCTGTGAATTCTTTTAATTCCGTGAATTCTTTGATTTCCCTGAATTCTTTCAATTCCCTGAATTCTTTTAATTCCGTGAATTCCTAATATTCCGCGAATTCCATGAATTGTGAATTTCGTAAATTTCGTGATTTTCGCGAATTCTATTAATTTCGTTACTTCCTTGAATTTGATGAATTCCTTGAATTGTACGGATATCCTGAATTCAACGAATTGCTTGAATTATATAAGTTCCATGAATTCCGTGAATTCCATGAATTTCACGAATTCTGTGAGTTCCGTGAATTCTATTGATTCCGTAAATTCCTTCAATTCCAGTAATACCGTGGATTCCATGAATTCCGTGAATTCCATTAATTCCTTGAATTCCATTAATGCCTTGAATTTCATTAATTCTGTGAATTCCATTAATTCCATGAACTCTGTGAATTCCATTATTTCGATGAATTCTGTGAATTCCTTGAAATCCATGAATTCCTTGAATTCCGTGAATTCCACGAATTGCTTGAATTATATAAATCCCTTGGATTCTATGAATTCCGTGAATTCATTAACTTCCATGAATTACATGAATTCCGTAAATACCTGGAATTCCTTGAATTATTTGGATTCCAAGAATTCCACGAATTCCGTAAATTCCATGAATTCCGTGAATTCCACGAATACCTTCATTTCCGTGAATTTTTTAAATTCCTTGAATGCGATGAATTCCTTGAATTTGATGAATTCCTTGAATTCCACGAATATTTTGATTACCACAAATTCTTTGAATTCCACAAATTCTTTGAATTCCACAAATTCTTTGAATTCTACGAATACCTTGAATTATATGAATTTCTTGAATTCTATTAATTCCTTGAATTCTAATAATTTCTTGAATTCTATTAATTCCTAGAATTCTATGAATTCTGTCAATTCTATTCATTCCGTAAATTCTATGAATTCCGTGAATTTATTGAATTCCATAAATTGCATGAATTCCGTAAATACCTTGAATTTCTAGAATTCTATGAATTTCTATACTTCTATGAATTTCTATAATTCTATGAATTTCGATAATTCTATGAATTTCTAGAATTCTATGAATTTTCCATGAATTCTGTGAATACCACGAGTGCCGTGAATTCTGTGAATTCCACGAAGGCCGTGAATTCCGTAAATTTAATGAATTCCCTTAATTCCTAATATTCCGTGATTTCCGTAAATTCCGCGATTTTCGCGAATTCCGTTAATTTCGTCAATCCCTTGAATTTGATGAATTCCTTGAATTTCACGAATTGCTTGATTTCCACAAATTCTTTGAATTCGATAAAATGTGTGAATTATACAAATTCCTTGTATCCTACGAATTCCTTGAATTCTAAGAATATTTCAAATTCTACGAATTGCTTGAATTATATAAATTCCTTGGATTCTATGAATTCCGTGAATTCATTTTATTCCATGAATTCCGTAAATACCTGGAAGTCCTAGATTTCTATGAATTTTAAGAATTCCACGAATACCGTAAATTCCATAAATTCCGTGAATTCCACGAATTCCTTGAATTTGATAAATTCCTTGAATTCCAAGAATTTTTTGATTTCCACAAATTCTTTGAATTCCACGAATCCCTTGAATTTTACGAATATCTTAACTTCTACGAATACCTTGAATTATATTAATTCCTTGAATTCTGTAGATTCCTTGAATTCTATGAATTCCTTGAATTCTATTAATTCCTTGAATTCTATTAATTCCTTCAATTCTATTAATTCTTTGAATTCTATTAATTCGTTGAATTCTATTAATTCCTTAAATTCCATTAATTCCTTGAATTCTATGAATTCTTCGAATTTCTAGAATGCTATGAATTTCTACAGTTCTATGCATTTCTAAAATTCTATGCATTTCTTGAATTCTATGAATTCCAAGAATTCCATGAATTCCGTCAATTTCATGAATTCCATAAATTCCGTGAATTTATTGAATTCCGTGAATTACATGAATTCCGTACATACCTGGAATTCCTAGAATTCTATGAATTTAGTGAATTCTATGAATTCCACGAATTCCATAAATTCCATGAATTCCGTGAATTTCACGAATTTCTTCATTTCCACGAATCATTTGAATTCCTTGAATGCGATGAATTCCTTGAATTTGATGAATTCCTGGAATTCGATGAATTCCTTGAATTCCACGAATTTTTTTATTTCCACAAATTCTTTGAATTCCATAAATTCTTTGAATTCTACTAATACCTTGAATAATATAAATTCCTTGAATTCTATGAATTCCTTGAATTCTGTGAATTCTTTGAATTCTGTGAATTCCTTGAATTCTGTGAATTCCTTAAATTCTGTGAATTCGTTGAATTCCTTAAATTCTGTGAATTCCTTGAATTCTGTGAATTCCTTGAATTCTGTGAATTCCTTGAATTCTCTGAATTCCTTGAATTCTGTGAATTCCTTGGATTCTACGAAATCCTTGAATTCTATGAATTCCATGAATTTATTGAATTCCGTGAATTTATTGAATTTCATGAATTTCTAGAATTCTATGAATTTCTATAATTCTATGAATTTCTTGAATTCCACGAATTCCGTAAATTTCATAAATTCCATACATTCCATGAATTTCGTGAATTCTGTGAAATGAATAAATACAGCGTATATAGTAAGCGCGATGGTGGTGGCGGAGAGGCTGCAGAAGGATGTCGAGGGGAAAGGAATATTGCCGGTGACGCAGGCAGGCTCTAGGAAGGGCAGGAACACTATCCACAATATTTACGTCTTGCAGCACGTGGTGGATAGAGAATTAGTGAATAAGGGGTCGAAAGTGTACGTGTTTTTGTGGATCTCAAAGGCGCGTTTCCTTCTGTGGATAGGGGGAGGTTATGGGAGGCGATGGAGGAGAAGGGAGTATAGAGAGGCCTGATCGAGAGATAAGGGAGGCATATGAACAGACGGAAGATAGGGTGAAAGGAGGGGAGGGAATTTCGCAGGGTTTCTGGATGGATAGGGGCTTAAGGCAAGGGTGTCCGCTTACCCCAACGCATTTTGCGACTTCAATCGCGGATATGGAAAGTACTAGCGGCTGGAGTGGTAGGAGGAGTTAGCATAGGAGGAGTTAGGACATGGTCACTCGCGTATGCAGATGACATAGTGTTGCTGGCAAAAATCGAGGAGGTCTTAAAGAAGATGGTGAAGAGGTTGAGAAGATACCTGTATAAGAATAGGTTAGAGTTAAATGCGGAAAAGTTCAAAGTTATGGTGTTTAGGGAAGGAGGTGGAAGGGATAAGGGAGGTGAGTGGAAGTGGGAGGGAAAGGCGATGCAGGAGGTGAAAGAGTTTGTGTAACTGGGCTTCTTGTTTGGGAGGAATGGGGGAGCGGATAGTCATATAAAAGAGAGAGTGAGAAGGGCAAATGATGGTGATGAGGCAGGTGTGGGGGCTGGGAAAGAAGTTGTTCGCAGATGATTTTGGAAGGAGAATGAAATTGTTCGAATCGCTAGTGATGAGTGTCTTAATTTACGGAGTGGAGGTGTGAAGGTGGAAGGAGAGTGAGGAAGTAAATAGGATACACGAGAGGTATGTAAAGTGGGCACTTGGGTTGGTAAGGAATATGACAGATTATATTGTCAGGAGGGAGACGGGGACGAGTTTGGGAATTATAACAGGGAGTTGGGCGTATAATTATAAGGAGAAATTTTTGGAAGAGGGGGAAAGTAAGCTGGTTAGGGAGTGTTGGCGGGAGAAGGAGAATAGAAGAGAGGTGGGAAGATGGAGGTTGAGAGGGAAAGGTATTCTCGAACGAATGGACTGCAGATGGACGAAGTGAGAAGGATGCACGAGAAAAGTAGGAAGGTGTATGAGATGGATAGGAAAAACGGCATGGAGAGAGAGAAGGCATCAGAGGAGGAGAGAATGAGAGGGTCGAGGTTTTAAGGGAATTATGCCAAGGGAGAGAGCGCAATATTTGTTGAGAAAGGAGAGAAAGAAAGTAAGGAGCTTATAGCGAGGATGAGATGTCGGTGCATGGAGGGTTTTAATAGGTTCTGGCTTTCTTGAGAGAACAGGATGTGTGAATGTGCGAGAAGCAGGATGCAAAAATGGAGCATTGGTTGGAGGAGTGCGAGGAGGTGGAAAGGAGTGGGATACGCATGGTGGTATTGATGCATGGAAGGGGGGACAAAAGGACAGTAGCATGGGTGAAGAGGTTGTTGGGTAAGATGGAGAAGAAGAAAAAGGATGAGGGAGAGGAATCGTCGAGAAGAAAATATTGTAAATAGGCGGAGAAAGGGTTTGGCAATGCGAGGAAAAGCGAGAAAGTAGGGACATGCGTGAAAAGCGAGGCGAATGGATTAAGGCAAGTTCAATAAAACAGTTCAATTTGCATTAAGGAAAACTATTTTCAACAAAAAAATATATAAATTTTTTACAAAATAGTTGAATTCCCAATTATAGAGAGCAATTTTCAACAAAAATTAATAATTTTTTCTTCTCACGAGACGCGTGATGAGAATGTGTTCATTAAAGCCGAAGGAGTTTTAACAAAAGAGAATTCACAATGCCTAAAATTCAGTTGTCGATGGCTTGACCTTTAATTTTAAAAGTCCGATGGAAAACTTTGGGGCAGCTACAATGACCGTGCCAAGATCATTTTGTCAAAAAAATCCTTAATTATGAAAAATACTAAAAATATAATGACCGAAATACAACATTTCTGAATAATGTTAAATTACAAAATTTCTAATTATTGAAACGTCACTGAAGGATTTAATTTTTCGCAATAGTCAGTTTTAGTCCACATGCTTTTCGTTCACCTTTTGAATGAAACGCCATTAGGCATCCCCAATTAAATTTTTGTTTAATTGATGGGTAAAAAAAATATTACTAATTAAAAAGGAAAAGTAAACGTCGTTAAAAATAACTTCATATTTTTTACAATTTTTTTTCTCACATTACTTAAATTACGCAGTCTCATTCTACAAGCTTTTCGTATATCTTTTAAACGAAGTACCAACAGGTACCTCCAATTAACTTTTTCAATTAATAGGTGAAAAATAGTGATAATTCAGAAGAAAAAGATGACTTCGTTAAAAATATTTTCAAACTTTTTACATATTTTTTCTTTCTTTACATGTCATAACATCATTCAGCTCCCTGAATTTAAAAACATATATGAAAGATCCTTAATATAAAATCTCTAAACGATATTGTCGTTTTCGATTCTGACGATTTTCGAGAGTAACACAGTGGTAACGTTTGCTTGCTGTAGGCCGCTCATATTCAACAGTAGTGTGTTTCTGTGTGTGGTGCTGCATTTGAAATCAGTGATGCTAACTGAGTCGCCTTTATATGCGCATGTTTGAATTGTAATATAGTTGATTGGCTGTAGTACGCGCCCGTGTTTGAATTCCCCATGAGGACGCGAACTAGAACCAATAAGCGCCATTCTATCGAAGCATGCGCATGTCAAGGTGGTCTTTTCGGGATCACTTAGTTCGAGTTCGATAATAATACGTCACGTGTTTTTTCGTATTTGGTAATGCGCGGCTCAGTGTTGCCAACCGTTGCACGGTAAAGTCTGTAAAAGAAGTAATGAACCATAACCTCAATTGTGATGGTAGTCTGTTTTTAAACTGTTTACGCAAACAAGAAATGTTCAAATTAATCATTTTTACTCTCTGTAACTGTGATTTCTATCATGATTTAATTATATTTATCATATTAAATATCATTTGTGAAACTCGTGTACGTTTCAGTTCTACTTTCCCTATAGGATTGAAATCTCCATTTCCTTATAGTGACACATTCCAATAATTATTTTTTTTCGGTTTGAATAGAAGTATGTCAGAGATCTGTGTATGTTTACAGATGAAAAATTTTATAATTTAAGAAGATGTTCAAATTAAGAATTTTTAAGCTCTCAATGAGCACTGCGATTAAAAAAACACCGATACTTTAAGAAATTGATTTTGATAATTTGAAGGGATTTTAAAGAATAAGTTCAAAGACTATAAGGTATTTTTTTTATCCAAAAGGAATTTTCAAGATCTTCAAACAATTGCAAGGAATTTCAAAAGATTTCAAAGAATTTTGTATATTTTGACTTATTATAAAATATTTTAAAGAATTTTTAATGGATTTCACTAACTTAATAGGATTTCAGAGGATTTAAAAAATTTCAATTGATTCTAAAAGATTTAAAATTGATATATTGTGGGAAAATATTTCAAACAATTTCAGTAGATTCCGAAGAATTTTTTATTTATTTTGATAATTTGAAGGAATTTAAAAAAAGACTGGGAATATTTTAGGGCATTTGAAAAGAATCCAAAGCATTTGAAAGAGATGTCAATAATTTCAATGAATGCCAACAGATTTTAAAGGGTTTGAAATATTTTAGGATATTTTAACAGATTTCAAGGAATTTTCAACCGATTTTAGCAATTTAATTGATTCGAAAGGATTTTTTAAGGAATTTTGGAAGATTAGGAATATTTTAGGGTATTTCAAAAGAATCCAAGGTATTTCCAAGAGATTTAAACAATTTGAAGGGATTTCAAAAATATGTAAAGAATTTGGAAACTTTTAGAGGTTTCTTGAAGATTCCAAGGATTTTTCATTTGATTTCAGTACTTTAATTGATTTCAGAGGATTTGCAATATTCTAGAGTAATTTAAAAGATTCCAAGGAATTTTTTATTTGTTTTGATAATTTGAAGGAATTTTAAAAGACTGGGAATATTTTA
>CAKNYM010051130.1:0-13162 GCA_932195095.1 Andricus curvator | reverse complement strand
GCCTCCTAATTATCACACCTTATCTACTTATCGCATTTTAATTCCCTTAAGAAATTTGAGCCCCCTAATTATCACACCTTATCTACTTATCGCATCTTAATTTCCTTAACAAATTTTAGCCCTCTAATTATCAGACCTATCTTCAGTTTTTTTTGCTCTTAAATTTTAAGCCAGGTTACTTTTGTTAGGGTCTGTAAGTTTTGACACCCCAACCCCCTACTTAACCTATTTTTTGCCAACCAAATTTTTTTCGTGAATTTATTTACAGGTCATCCAAATATACTTTAAGACGATTTGGGAGAGGAGAGTTTCACCAGATCTCACTGTCTTCTATTAATTAACAAAGAAGTTCAATTTTCAAACCAGCAGTTGCGAATTTTCAAAAAAAAAAAAAAAAATTATAATAATAAATAATAAGATTTTTCAGTCAATAAAGTGAAAAATGTTTCATCTAGAATGTAGAATTTTCAAGTATAAAAAAAGATGAATTTTCAATCAAGAAGATTAATTTTTCACCATAAAAGATGAATTCGCAAAAAAATAGATAAATTTTGAACCAAAAAGTGGAATTTTAAAGCTCAGCAGGCGAGCTTTCTGCAAAACAGTTGAATTTTCAATCAAATAATTACATTTTCAACGAAGAAGATTGATTTTCTACAAGACGAATCCTCAAGAAAATACAGAAATTTTCTACCAAATAATTGCACTTTCAACTAAGAATATTTTCTTCACCAAAAAAGACTCATTTTTAAATGAAATAAAGTACATTAGTAAAATGATTAAAAATTAAATGAATTTGGAACCAAATAGTAGAAAATTAAAACTACAATAAAATACAACAATGTACATAAAAATACAAAAAAAAAGTACAAAACTCGTCTCAATAATAGGAGAAAGTTGTACTTTCCTGCAATTTATTGTATTTATTTATAGATTCATGTAAAAATAGTTTTAGTTTTTTGTACTTTTTTGTAAAAGTTTTTCGACCAGGGATAGTTTTATTTTCCTATTGGGTTATATTAATTCAGTAAAAATTTAAGCAAAAAAAAAAACAAGGAAAAGGGAAATTTTTTTCATAACAGGGAAAAATTAGGAATTCTTTTTTAAAAAAGGGGGGAAAAGTTAATCTCATCTATCCCTAATCTGTTAAGCTAATCTGCTTTCTAAATTAATATTCAAATTATATCACTTTATATAAAATTATATTATTATTTTCTAAAAAATGGAATATTTATTAAATTATTGAATGTCTCTGAAAATTTTAAATTTTGATTAAATTACTATATTTCTTGGAAAGGATATGAAACAGTAGAACCGTCCAGGAGCATGAAATGGTAATCTGAGTCGCAAATTGTAAATGCAATTCTCTCGCAGAGTGGTTTATGCAGTCAACATTTCTTACACTCTTGACTATTATTATATTCAAATGAAATTTCATTCGCAATTTTCTAAATCTTAATCTCATTCAATTCCAGTTTTTGATTTATTTGAATGTTTTTTGAAAATAAGGTTTATAAATTATAAAATTAAAATTATAAAACCTATTTATTTTTCTGAATTATTTAATTTACGGAAGTAATCTCACTTCAAAAATTTATTAATAAAAACAAAACGATTTCGTTGCGATAGAAAAAATCCAAGCAAAACTTTTAATTTTTTTTTTAGTTCAGGAGGGACAAAAAAGTTTCCAACAGTTCAAAATTTGAATTAAACAGAAGTCCTCTCAGGCGCATTACGGAATGGAATTGAACTCTGGAATAACTTGATTAAGAAAATTAATTAAGTGGCGAGAGAACCGAAGTAAAACTTTTTCTTTTTTGAAAACTCTTACAACCAGTTCGGCATCATTTTTTTTTAACTAACAGCTTCTTAATTTTAAACATTTTTTATTCTTTTTCTGGAAATAAAAAAATCACTTATCTTAAAGAATAAAAAATCCAAATTTTTAAAACTTAATTAATTAATTTAATTTGAAATTTATTGATTTATTTTAACCGAAAATATGACTTTTCTAACATAAAGATAAATTTTTAATAAAATAGGCAAATATTCAACAAGAAATTGAATTATGAACAAAATAGTTACATTTTGACCAAAAAAGGAAATTTTTAACAAAATAGTTAAATTTTGACCAAAAAAGGAAATTTTTAACAAAATAGTTAAATTTTGACCAAAAAAAGGAAATTTTTAACAAAAAAAATTTATTTTCAACAAAGTAGTTGAACTTTAACCCAAGCAGTTTAATTTTTAATTAAAAAATAGAAATTATCAACAAAATAGTTAAACTTTTAACCAAAGAGATAGATTTTCAACTAGAAAGATGAATCTTCGACTAGTATAGTTCAATTTTCAGTTTAAAAAAATAATTTTCAAAAAATAAAAAAATAAATCTAACAAGGAGATGAATTCAAAAAAAAAATTTTTTAACAAAGTGTTTCAACGTTAAAGCAAGTAGATCAATTTTCAACGAAAAATATGAATTTTCAACAATTAATTAAATTCAATTCAATAATAATCCATTAACAATTCAATTAATTATTTAAATTTCTCATTCAATCAAACTCTTCAAATTATTTAAATTCAATAACTTAATTAATAATTAATTAATAATTAAATTAAATTACACATATTTCAAACAGAAAAAATTTAAATTTTCAACAACAAACAGTTTAATTCAACCAAAAAAGACAAATTTGGTTTTTAAAAAAAATGCAACCATTAGGTTAAAAATTTGTCTTTTTTGGTAGAAAATTAGTCTTCTTGCTGGAAAATTCATCTTTATGGTTGAATGGTTGAAAATGAATCTTTTTTAGTTGAAAATTTAACTGCTTGAAAATTTTTGTTTTTTTTTCAATTTTTAGTTAAAAATTGATGTTTTTGATAGAAAATTAATCTTTCTGGTTGAAAATTTATATATTTCATGAAAATTCGTCTTTTTTGGTCGAAAATTAATCTTTGTGGTTGAAAATCCATCCCTTTTGGTTAAAAATGCAACTGTTTGATTCTAAATTAATCTTGTTTGACTATTCAACAATTTGATACAAAATTAAACCATTTGGTTGAAAATGAACTTTTTCGGTTAAAATTCATATTTTTGGTTCAAATTTAACTTTTTGGTTACAAATGAAACCTTTTTTTGGTTGAAAATTTAATTTTTTTAGTAAAAAATCTTTTGCTTTTAAAATTCAACAATTTGGTTGAAAATTTATGTATTCTGTAGAAAATAAGTGTTTTTTGGTAGACATTTTTCAATTTAAAAATTTTTAAAAATTTTTTCTGGAAAATTCATCTCTTTGGTTGCAAATTTTACAATTTGTTTAAAAATTTATCTTTTTTAGTAGAAAATTCAACTACTTGGTTCGAAGTTGAACTATTTTATTAAACATTTTTATTTTTTTATAATTCACCTCCTTGGTTGAAAATTTAACTATTCTATTTTTAAGAAAATAATCTTTCGGGTTGAAAAATCATTTTTTGGGTTGAACTCTATTGTTGAAAATTGAATTTTGTATGATTCATCATTTTAGTTGAAAATTCATCTATTTTGTAGAAAATATAAATATTTTAAAAATTGATCCTTTTTATTGAAAATTGATCTTTTCTGGTTGAAAATTCATTCTTTTTGGTTAAAAATGCAACTGTTTTGTTCTAAATTAATTTAGTTTAGTTGAGGATTTAAAAATTTGGTAGAAAATAATACTAGTTGATTGAAAATTAATTTCTCTGTTAAAAATTCATATTTGTGGTTTAAATTTAATTTTTTGGTTAAAAATTGAACTTTTTTTAAAAACATTTTGGTAGAAAATTAACTAACAGACTTTTTAGCTTTTTTTTATCAACTAAAATTAAATAAAAGATAATTAATCTTTTTTAGTTAAAAATTAAATTCCTTGGTTGAAAGTTGAACGGGTTTGTTGAAAATTCATATTTTTCAAAGATTCACCTCTTTGGTTTAAAATTTAACTTTTTTGTTGAAAACTGGGTTTTCTTTTGCTTAAAAATTATTATTTTATCTGAAAATTTCACTATTTCATTTTTGGTTAGATATTTATCCTTTATACGTCGAAAATTCAACTATTTGCTTGAAAATTCATGTAATTTGTTGAAAAATCATATTTTTGGGTTGAAAATTGAACCTTTTTGTATGTAACTCACCATTTTGGCTTGAAAATTCAACAATTTTGATGAAAATTTAACTATTTGGTTAAAAGTTAAACTATTTTAAGGAAAATTTAACTTTTTGGTAGAAAATTAACTTTTTTGTTAAAAAATCATATTTTTGGGTTGAAAATTCAACTATTTGGTACAAAATTCATATTTTTTTTTAATATAACTTTTTGGTTAAAAATTAAATTATTTTGATGAAAATTTGACTTTTTAATAGAAAATTAACTTTTTTGTTAAAAAATCATATTTTTGGGTTGAAAATTCAACCGTTTTGAAAATAATTCGTCCTTTTGGCTTTAAAATTCAACAATATTGTTGAAAATTGATGAATTTTGTTGAAAATTTGTGTTTTTTTTCTATTAAATTAATTATTTTGCTGGGAATTCACCTTTCGGTTGAAAATTGAACAATTTGGTTAAAAGTTAAATTATTTTAATGAAAATTTAACTTTTTGGTAGAAAATTAACTTTTTTGTTAAAAAATCATATTTTTTGGTTGAAAATTCAATCGTTTTGAAAATAATTCGTCCTTTTTGCTTTAAAATTCAAAAAATTGTTAAAAATTGATGAATTTTGTTGCAAATTCGTGTTTTTTAGTTGAACAATAATTCTTTTGCTGGAACATTCACCTCTTTGGTTTCAAATTAGCCTTTTTGGTTATGAAATTAATCTTCTTTGTTAAAAATTCATATTTTTGGTTTAAATTGAACTTTTTCGTTAAAAAATAAACTTTTCAAAAATCTGTTTTATCATCAGAGAATAACATAAATTTTTTTAACGTCTTTTCAGACTAGATGGAAATATGAATTAAAAATTATTTTGAATGATTTTTTTTCTGAAAAAAGATCTTCTCCTTTTGCTACGCTGGGAATCGAACCTCAGAACATCCGATTGCCGGTCGGCTGCTTTTCCATTAAGCTACTGAAGAGATCGAGAGCAGAAACTTTTTTCAGAAAATACACGCATTATTTTGCAAGGTAGTAAGTATCAAATTTTTCAAGGAATCTGTCTTATCATCAGAGAATAACATAAATGTTTCTAATGTCTTTTCAGACTAGATGGAAATATGAAATGAAAATTATTTTTGATTGATTTCTTTTTCTTAAAAAAAGATCTTCTCCTTTCGCTCCGCTGGGAATCGAACCTCAGAACATCAGATTGCCGGTCGGGCGCTATCCTATTAAGCTACTAGAGAGATCGAGAGAAGAAACTATTTCAGAAAATACACGCATTATTTTGCAAGGTGGTAAATATCAAATTTTTCAAGGAATCTGTATTATCATCAGAGAATAACATACATTTTTTTTAACGTCTTTTCATACTAAATGGAAATATGTATTAAAATTGATTTTTTATTAATTTTTGTTTTCTGAAAAAAGATCTTCTCCTTTCGCTTCGCTGGGAATCGAACCTCAGAACTTCCGATTGCCGGTCGGGTGCTTTGCCATTAAGCTACTAGAGAGATCGAGAGAAGAAACTTTTTTTAGAAAATACACGCATTATTTTGCAAGGTGTTAAGTATCAAATTTTTCAAGGAATCTGTATTATCATCTGAGAATAACAGAAATTTTTTTAACGTCTTTTCAGACTAGATGGAAATATGAATAAAAAATTATTTTTAATGAACTTTTTTTCTGAAAAAAGATCTCCTTTCGCTCCGCTGGATATCGAACTTCAGAACTTCTGATTGCCGGTCGGGTGCTTTCCCATTAAGCTACTAGAGAGATCGAGTGAAGAAACTTTTTTCAGAAAATACGCGCATTATTTTGCAAGGTGACAAATATCAAATTTTTCAAGGAATATGTATTACATAAAAAAATAACAGAAATCTCAATGAAAGAAGATCTTTTTTTCAGAAAAAAAAATTGATTAAAAATAATTCGTAATTCATATTTCCATCTAGTCTGAAAAGACGTTAAAAAAATTTCTGTTATTCTCTGCTGATAATACAGATTCCTTGAAAAATTTGATACTTACCACCTTGCAAAATACTGCGTGTATTTTCTGGAAAACCCGACCGGCATTAGGAAGATCTGAGGTTCGATTCCCAGACCAAAAATTTAATTAAAAATTAAACTATTATAATCAAAATTTAATTTTCTGGTGAAAAATTAACTTTTTTGTTAAAAATCATATTTCCGGATTTACATTAATTTTATTTGAAAGAAAAAATGACCTTAAATTGATAACGTAATTTATGGACAACCCTTAAGACAGTAAATTTTTTTTGTAGTAAGGGTAAATCTGGACAGATTTCATGAGTGTTAAAATTATACGAAATTGAGACACTCAACTCTGTTCAGTCAACTTTATGACCAGCATGAGAAATTATATTGTAGAGCCAGACGGACCGTTATTACCGTGTCCTTATTCATCGCCTTGTGAAAATAACTGCCGAGAGATAGAATGATTCGTCCGTAAAAGCTTTTGCAGTGGCATTCTGCTACATATATATCACAGCTTATGACACTTTTCCTTGGCACAATTCTCAAATTTACATGCCTTGCACAATAAGTACTAAATGTATACCATTTCTCCTGGATATGATGCAAAAAAGAGTCAAAATGGACCAGAATATATTAAGACCTCATTTACAATATTTAATTTTCAGTAAAGAGTATCGATATTATTATGTGATTATCAGTGAGCTTGCCTATTTTTATGTGAACTATGAAACTTTATGACTCTGTGAAGCTCTTCACCTGGGGTGATTGCTAGAGAGATTGATCAGCGACATGGGTCGGAGCAGTGTACGCCTCGTACTGCAAACATCGGCCTCGGACGTCAAAGCCGTGGTATGCTGATAGGTAATTTTAAACAAAATAATTCAATTTTAAACTAAATAATGGAATTTTTAAGCAAAAAAATGAAATTTCCAACAAAAGTTAAATTTTAAACTAAAAAAGGTCAGTTTTAAACCAAAAAGGGGGTGGTTTAATTTTTAGTTTTATACAATTCATTCTGAAACAAAAATATAATAGTAGACTTTTAAAATAAAAAGAATTAATTTTCATCCAAAAAGATTAATTTTCAACCAAAAAAGATTACTTCTATCAAAAGATGAATTTTCGACAAAAGAATTGAATTATTCACCCAAAAAGATGATTTTTAAAAGATAAATTTGATTAAAAAAAATAATCAAAATTTCAACCAAATAATTACATTTTTAACCAAATAGTAGAATTTCTTATCAAAAGAGATTATTTTTTAACCAAAAATATAATAGTAGACTTTTCAAATAAAAAAAATTCTCTTTTCCAAAAAAGATTACTTTTTAAGAAAATATTTGAAATTTCAACAAGCAACCAAAAGAGGTTAATTATGAACCAAAAATATAATTTGAGTAGATTTTTCAAATAAAAAGAATTAAGTCTCAACCAAAAAGATGACTTTTTAACAACATAGTTGAACGTTTAATAAAATAATTATTAGACTTTTCAATAAGCATGAATTCACATTCAATCAAAAAGATGAATTTTCAACCAAATAGTAGAATTTTTTATCTGAAGAGATTATTTTTTAACCAAAAATATAAAAGTAGTCTTTTCAAAGAAAATTAATTAACTTTCATCCAAAAAGATGAATTTTCAACAAAACAATTGAATTATCGACCAAAAAAGATAACTTTTTAAGAAAATAGTTAAATTTTCAAAAAAATAATCAAATTTTCAACCAAATAATTACATTTTTAACCAAATAGTAGAATTTCTTATCAAAAGAGATTATTTTTTAACCAAAAATATAATAGTAGACTTTTCAAAATAAAAGGATTCTCTTTTAACCAAAAAAGATTACTTTTTAACAAAATAGTTGAAATTTCAAAAAAAATAATTTAATTTTCAACCAAATAGTAGAATTTATAACCAAAAGAGGTTAATTATGAACCAAAAAAATAATTTAAGTAGATTTTTCAAATAAAAATAATTAAGTTTCAACCAAAAAGATGCCTTTTTAACAACATAGTTGAACGTTTAACAAAACAATTATTAGACCTTTCAATAAGCATGAATTCACTTTCAAGCAAAAAGATGAATTTTCAACCAAATAGTAGAATTTTTTATCTGAAGAGATTATTTTTTAACCAAAAATATAAAAGTAGTCTTTTCAAACAAAATTAATTACCTTTCAACCAAAAAGATGAATTTTCAACACAACAATTGAATTATCGACCAAAAAAGATAACTTTTTAAGAAAATAGTTAAATTTTCAAAAAAATAATCAAAATTTCAACCCAATAATTAAATTTTTAACCAAATAGTAGAATTTTTTATCAAAAGAGATTAATTTTTAACCAAAAATATAATATTAGACTTTTAAAATAAAAATAATTCTCTTTCAACCAAAAAAGATTACTTTTTAAGAAAATAGTTGAAATTTCAAAAAATTAATTTAATTTTCAACCAAATAGTAGAATTTATAACCAAAAGAGGTTAACTATGAACCAAAAATATAATTTAAGTAGATTTTTCAAATAAAAAGAATTAAGTTTCAAGCAAAAAGATGACTTTTCTACCAAAAAATAAATTTTCAACAAAACAATTGAATTATCGACCAAAAAAGATAACTTTTTAAGAAAATATTTGAATTTTCAAAAAAAGAATTAAATTTTCAACAAAATAGTAGAATTTTTGAACAAAGGAGATTAATTCTGAACCAAAAATATAATATTTGACTTTTTAAATGAAAAAAATGAATTTTCAACCAAGTGGATGACTTTTTTACCAAAAGATAAATTTTCAACAGATCAATTGAATTATCGACAAAAAAGACAACTTTTGAAGAAAATAGTGAATTTTCAACAAAATAATTAAATTTGCAAATAAACAGAATTTTAAATTAAAAGAGACATATGCAAATGTATGCATTTTCAATAATGCAAAAAGATAAATTTTCAACAAAGTCATTCAGTTTTCAACCTAAAAATTCTGTCTGAGAAAAAAGTTGACATTTAAAATGGAAAAGAAGAATTTTCAAAAAAAATGTTAATTTTAAATCAAGAAAGATAAATTTTTTCCACAAAAAAATATAATTTTCTACGTAGACAAAGGATTATTCTACTCAATAATTGAATTTTCGACTTATAAATGGAAGATTTGCAACCAAACCTGAAACAGTCATAAATTCAGATAAAAAATTAATTTTTAACCAAAAAAAAAGAATTTCCTACAGAATAGTCAAACTTTCAAATAAATAGTTTCATTTTCAATCAAATAGTTTAATTTTTTACCAAAGTAGTTGAATTTTAAACCAAAAATATGATTTTCAACAAAAAAGTTAATTTTAAACCAAAAAGTTTAAATTTTTACCCAATTGTTGAAGTTTTGAGTAAAAAAGATGAATTTTCCACAGAACAGTTAAATTTTTATCAAAACTGTTGAATTTTCAAGAAAATAATTAAACTTTTGACAAAATAATTTTATTTAACTATTTTTTATTTTAACTGATTTTTAATAAGAAAAAACTAATTTTCAACTAGTTGAATTTAACTAAAAAAGAGGAATTTAAAAATAAAATTCGAACCTTAGCCAGAATGATGAATTTTCAATAAAAAAGATTCATTTTCTACCCAGACAAGCAATTTTTCTACTAGATTATTGAATTTTCAACTTATAAAGAAAAAATTTTCAACCGAACCTGAAATAGCTACAATTTCAGATAAGAAAATTTATTTTTACAAAAAACAGAAATTTCCAATATAATAGTTAAACTTTCAAATAAATAGTTTAATTTTGAACCAAATTGTTTATTTTTTAAGCCAAAAAGAGGAAGTTATATTTTCAGTTAAAAAATTATATTTCAACTAAAAACGAATTTTTAACAATGTAACTAAATTTTCGACTAAAAAGGTGAATTTTCTACTAAACTACCAAAGTAGTTTAATTTTCAAAAAAGTGTAATTTTCAACCAAATAGTTCAATTTTCTACCAAATTGTTGAATTTTCAAGTCAAAAAGACGAATTTCCTATAAAACAGCCGAGTTTTAAGCCCGAAAATATGAATTTTTAAGAAAAAAGGTAACTCCAGGTCAAATAGAATTTTCCACTACAATTTTAAATCTTCAACCAAAAAAAAAAAAATTTTTTTACAAAGTAATTCAACTTTAATCTGAATAGTGGATTTTTCAACCAAAATAAAATGAATTCTCAACGAAACATGTACAACAACAAAATTAAATTTTAAATAAAAACAAATTAAATTCAAAATAAAAAAAGAATTTTTGAAATAAATAGTTGAATCCTCAACCAAAACGGATTAATTTTTAACCAAGCAGAAACATTTTTAACCAAAAAGACGAATTATTTGGAAGAAACTTGAATTTTCAACCCAATAGGACGAATTTTCATCAAAAAATTTTTCAACAAAACAGTTAAATTCTCAAAAAAATAATTAAACTTTTAACAAAATAGTTGAATTTTTAAAGAAATAGATGATTTTTTAATATACGAAAATAAATTTTTAACCAAGAAGTTTAATTAAAAAAAATGAATTTTCAATCAAACAGATGCATTCTCAAAAAAAGATTAATTTTCTCCCAAGCAGATGAATTTTCAACAAAATACTTAGGTTTTCAAATCAAAAATTCAAGTCTATCAGAAAAAATTCACTTTTAAACCGGAAAAGAAGAATTTTCAACAATAAAGCTAATTTTATATCAATAAAGATGAATTTCTAATGAAATAGTTGAATTTTCAATTTAAAAAAAATTTAATATTTCTCCAGAAATTGAGTTGTGATATTTAAAGTTTAAAAAACTAATTTAAAAAAACGAATTCTCAACCAGTTCATTTACAAAAAAAGATTTTTCCACGTAATAATTTAATCCTCGGTCAAAATGATGAATTTTCAACAAAAAAGATTAATTTTGTACTCAAAGAATTTTTTGTACCAAACCTGGAATAACTACAATTTCAGATGTAAAAAATAAATTTAAACAAAAAAAAACGAATTTCCAAAATAATACTTAAACTTCAGTTGAAATTCAAGTTAAATTTTAAATCAAATTTAAATTAAACTTTTAAAATTTTTTAAATTCAGTTAAATTCAGAGATGAATTTTCAACGAAAGAAGATGACTTTTCTACCATATAAATACCAAAATGGTTAATTAAAAAAAAATACATGAATTTTCAACCAAATAGATGCCTTTTCAACAAAATAGTCAAGTTTTCAAGTTGAAAATTCGAATATTTTAGGAAATAATTGACTTTTAAACCCGAAAAGAAGAATTTTCAGTGATAAATGTAATTTTCAATAAAGAAAGATGAATATTTAACGAAAGAAATATATTTTCAATTAAAAAAGATGAATTTTCAACCAAACATGGAATCTTTACATTCTAAGTTTAAAAAAATAATTTTTAACAAAAGAAACGAATTTTTAACCAGTTAAATCAAACTAAAAGGACGATTTTTTAACAAAATAGTTGAATGAGCCTTTAATTTTTTGAAACCTAGAGAAAATTCCTTGAAATATTTTAGGAAATCCTCAAATGTTTGAAATCCTTTGTAATGCTTTTAATTGATTGAAATTCATTGAAAATTTGTTGGAAGCGTTGGAAACATCCTAAGATCTTTACAATCCTTCAAAATTCCTTCAATTCTATGAATTTATTGGAAATTCCTTGGAAACTTTATAATGCCCTAAAATATGTCAAATATTTTGAAATCCTGAAAATTCATTGGAATCTTTGAAAATACCCTAAAATATTAAAAATCCTTTCGAATTCTTCAATTATTGAAATCTATTGAAAATTCTTCATAATCTTTTCATAAAATACCCTAAAATATTGAAAATCGTTTAAAATATTTTGAAAAAAATCTTCAAATTTTTTAAAGCTCTTGAAAATTCACTTGAACACTTGAAAATACTTTATAATTTTATGATTTACCTACAATTTACTAAAGTCTATTGAAAATTCCTTGAAATCTTTTATATACCCTAAAATATGTCAAATCTTTTAAAATCCCTTAAATTTATTTAAATCTATTAAAAATTCCTTGGAATATTTGAAAATGCCCTAAAATATTGAAAATCCTTTTAAATTATTCAATTTATTGAAATCTATTGACAATTTAATTTTTGATGTTAATGTTTTTGACCAGGGTAATACGTAATAATTATGATGTTAAAATTTTTTAGTCTACTGGTCGTTTCAATATTTTTAAAATATTGATAATTTTAATTGTGAAAAATTTTTTTCACATTTAAATCTATTGACAATTATTTGAAATCTTTTAAAATACCCTAAAATATTTGAAATCCTCTGAAATATTTTGAAAAAACATTCAAATTTTTAAAGCTCTTGGAAATTCAATTCAACCCTTGAAAATACTTAATTATTTTATGAAGTCCCAATTTATTAAAGTCTATTGAAAATTCCTTGGAATCTTCTATAATACCCTAAAATATGTCGAATCTTTTGAAATCCCTTAAATTTATTTCAATCTATTGAAAATTTCTTGGAATCTTTGAAAATACCCTAAAATATTAAAAATAATTTTAAATTCTCAAATTTATTGAAATCTATTGAAAATTCTTTGGAATCTTTTAAAATAGCCTAAAATGTTTAAAATCCTTTGAAATATTTTGAAAAAATCTTCAAATTTTTTGAATCACTTGAAAATTCATGTGAACACTTGAAAATACTTTATGATTTTATGAAGTCCCTAAAATTTACTTAAATCTATTGAAAATTCCTTGTAATCTTTGAAAATAACCTAAAATCTTTAAATTCTTCAATTTATTGAAATCTATTGAAAATTCTTTGGAATCTTTTGAAATAGCCTAAAATATTTAAAATCCTTTGAAATATTTTGAAAAAATCTTCAAATTTTGTAAAGCTCTTGAAAATTCATTTGAACCCTTCAATAGTATATTGCATTACAAGTGGTAGGCGATGGCCTTTTCGTGACAAGTGCAGTGTTTTTAGGACGAGTCGTAGGTGAGGGCACCGAAGGTGCCCGAACCGTAGACGAGTCTAAAAACACTGCACGAGTC